>LPNX010540086.1:548686-556354 GCA_001517045.1 Pseudotsuga menziesii | reverse complement strand
ATGATAGGAAAGAGACATGTTAATCAACAAAAAATTGACAACTTATTTCTATTCTTTTACTATGCATGATCTCATATAACAAAAAATTCATCATAGATCTCCTTTTGGTATTGATCAAAAGCAGGTTGCACAGTTGAGCATGCAATTTGTAGTTTAGAAACCATATCATAATTGCCTTGGAGACACTCCTCGTGAAATATCATCACTTTCTCTACTACATGTGAAGAGCTACTAGTGATAATTCATCATACTACAAAAAACATAAGTTGCATTGAATTCGTCTTTATTGAAAAATAAATAAATAATAAAAAAATAACTCAACCCCTAGGGAAAAAGAGTAGTTCTTCACCTAAAAAATATGTGTAGGATCTTTGTAGTGCCAAATGGTGGTAAGTTGTTTTGATGTTGCTCATTATTGGAAGAGTTGAATATGAAAAGTTGATCCTTCTTATGCAACCACCTCAAGCATGGCCAAAATTGGTCAAGTTGGTATCAAATATGCCCATAAGATAAAAACAGTCCCCTAAGCACATGATGGGAAAGAGACATGTTAGTCAACAAAAAATTGACAACTTATTTCTATTCTATTACTAGGAATGATCTCATGTATCAAAAAATTCATCATAAATTACCTTTTGGCACTGAGAAGTAGGTTGCATAATTGAGCATGCAATTTGTAGTTTAGAAACCATATCATAATTTCCTTGGAGACACTCCTCATGTAATAAAATCACTTTATCTGGTACCTTTGAAGATCTAGACATATGAATTTATGGTCCACATATGTACCATGCAATAACTTAAAGTTTATCATCACAGTAATCAGAACGTGTAAAATAGTGCAACCAATAACCAGTGTTAATCATTTAAAGTGACATTTAGCATATGATTTCCAGATCTGTGTATGTGATAGCATAGATATAAAATACTAACTTAATGAAAATTTAGTGCCAAGCTAACCATAATGTTATTATCATTCACTCGATACTGTATGTAAGCTCTGAAATATAAAATCATCAAGTCCCCTACATCACCCAGCTCTCAATAGCGATAATTAGTACTAAGAAAATCCAAAACACTACTCACTAAAATAATGTCATAATTATATCACTGTGCATTTAGAGATGTAAGGTTCCAAATCTTAGTAAAAAATCAGACTTACATTTAAATCAATAAATAAACAGGACACAATAAATCAATAAATAAACATTATGAAAATAATTGTAACATAATAAAAAATGAGATATTGCAATAATATTTATTTTTACCTCAGAAGTAGAGGACACGCATTCCATGACGAACATGGGCAGACCCTTGCCACAGTGTAATAAGCATGTTGTCACATGGAAATCTTTCGGGGTTGGAGTTTCTAGTTATTGTAGTCATATTTAGTTGAGTCAATAATTGTAACATCAACAAAAATGAGATATTGCAATAATATTTACTTTTACCTCCGATGGAGAATATACATGTTCTGCTCCATGGCGATGAGCAGACCCCTGCCGCAGTGTAATAAGCATGTTATCATATGGAAATATTCACAATAAGCACGAAAAAAGTGAATGGTAATAGTGGAAATTGAATGTTAACATAAAAAATCTCAACATTTAGTTATTATATTTAACACTTACCTGATGGGGCACAGAGTGTGACCTTCCACGGTCACCCTGGAGCATGGAAGTATTGGACACGCATTTTGTTCCATGATGACAATGGGCAGACCCCTTCCACAGGGTAATAAGCATGTTGTCACATGGAAATATTCTGGGGTTGGAGTTTCTAGTTATTGTAGTCATATTTAGTTACTATATTTAGTTGAGTCAATAATTGTAACATAAACAAAAATGAGATACTGTAATAATATTTACTTTTTCCTCCGAAGGAGCAGATACATGTTCTGCTCCATGGGGATGAGAAGACCCCTACCACAATGTAATAAGCATGTTATCATATGGAAATATTCACAATAATCATGAAAAAAATGAATGGTAACAGTGAAAATCAAATGTTAACTGTAAAAATCGAAACATTTTGTTATTGACGTCATATTTATTTACTATATTTAACATTCACCTCATGAGGCATAGATTGTGACCTTCCACAGTCACCCTAGACCATGGAAGCAGCATGTGTCTTTCCACTACTGCAACCCTGACAAAATAAATCAATCAATAAAATTTGAGTCAATAATTGTAACATAAAAAAAATGAGATAAGCATAACAATGTAATAAGCATGTTATCACATGGAAATATTCATAATATGCACGAAAAAAGCGAATGTCAACGGTGGAAATCGAATGTGAACAAAAAAAATCGAAAAATTTAGTTATTGTAGTCATGTTTAGTTACTATATTTAGCATTTACCTGATGAGGCATAGTGTGTGACCTTCCACGGTTACCCTGGACCGTGGAAGCCACATTTATTTGATTTAAGTTGTAATCGATCAACAACTCTTCACCTGGAAGTATTGTTTTTGTTGCACATACAAATATAAGATATTCTTCGCGTCCATCAAATTTGAAATTTGGTTGCTTATTTGATGTCACTGGTCATGTACTATTTATAAAGCCAGCAACATTTCCAGACTCTTTTGGTCTCCCATCAATATACATAGTCACCCCTTTGTTTTTATTGTGTTCTGCTAGTTGTATATAATTTGCGGCAACTCCATATATCCTCATACTTCAAGTATATTGTACCAAGATCAACCAGTTATTGTATATATATAATGGTATGACATACTCCATCAATTCAGTTACAGTGCCATAGCCGACCTTTATGCCATCCATGGAAAATAGCCCCAATCCATGTAAGGACGAAGGAGCAATGCGATACATCCTCCAATTGATGAAGAAATCTGTGTCCACTTGAGGTAGCTTATTAGGTACCCATCGTTGCACTAGATGTTTGTACCTCAATGGAAACTCAATGTCACCTATGCTCTTAGCATCATAATTGCATGACCATCCATTGGCAATAAAATATTGCATGCATCTACGAAATATTTTTCTTACCTTTTCAGATCTAGTTGATATAGAACCGGTAGATCTAGTACAACACATATCACTTTCAACCTCTCCGAGTATATCTTCACCATCACTCAAGGAAGATAGATCTGATAGATACCTATTTGGTGGTACCTACACTCAATAAAACAAGAATATAAGCTACCAAGCAGATATAATTTAGCGTGCAAATATATTTGCTTGTAATGTTTTAATATCAAAAGTTTTTTTCTTCCCAAAAACTTTACCAAAAGCTATTTTTCTCTCAAAGGTGTAATTTCTTTTAGAGTTATTTATATTTGAATTATTTTTAAGTATAAGACACGATTTGATTTGGTTTGGAATTTTTTCACAACACGAATATAGAAGTGTGTTTCTTGGGCCACTTGACTAGTTAATGCATGCAAAGAGGGATGGGGTTCCCCCTCATATAGATCATGTTGGGGATTCAATTTTTAACGGGCGGTGGTCATATTGCTTCATTCATGGATTTCCCACCGAAACTCGGTGACGTTATTCTAACACTCCCTCTACCATAGTGGTTTGATATGCAAGTTTCCTCATGCAATGTACTCCTTATCTAACAATGTGCCTGATTTTTATTAAAATGGATAACATTGTGAAATGTCACCAAATTTAGACCAATTATAGGTAGTTTTGAGTGGTTTTTCACATGGACACAGATAGGGTGATTTTGGATCCGGAATCATCTTATCAAAACCCTGAATTGTCTTACATTGCCCAAGACAATTTTCTTACCATTGCTACAGTGTTCTGCAACAGGTAAATCCCAAATTTGTTTGGTCGTGATGGTATGCTTCAAGCCCGTTCTCTACCAAACGGGCAATGGATAGGTTCAAGTCTGGAATTTGATGGGAAAAATGCCCATCATGGGTCATTTTTCACCTCAAATACAGACTATATTTCATATAAATCCTCAAAAAATATGAAGTAAATAGTCGAAACCATAGTAGTAATATTCAAGTATGGATTTGAATACGATTCAGATATGATACGGAAAAAATACATAACAAAAAAATCAAGTACGACTAAAATACGGGAATAGGCATCTTATAAATACAAAAACATGCACTTTTAATTTTTTTTAAATAAGATTATACGATCATCATTCCAAAGTGTAACATGTCATTCATTATTCATTAGGAACTAACATTCCAAAGTGTAACAAGTCATTCATTATTCATTAGGAACTAACACAAGTAGTAACTAAGTATTGATTTCTTGTGACAATGGATGAGACCTACAACTGTCTTTTCTCTATAGTTTCAACCTCAAAGCCAAGGGAAACAACAGGAAAATGTATAGTATATGGAAAATAATCTCCAGTTTTGATCCGAGATAAGGAAGGGCTCATTGGACCCCATAAAAAGGCTATGTTATTCAAATCCTTATCACTTCAATGGGAGAGTTGCACTAATGATGACCTATCAATATCTAAGGCTTTGGAAACGGCTAAGTTACATATTCAGGTTGAGATGATGATGGGTAACTTCTCATCTCCATCCTCTTGGGAATCATTGTTGGCAATATGGCAGATGAATGTGTTGGCATTGATGTCAATATATGAATGGAGAATTGGTGACATTTGGTGAACTGATGATTGTGGAAAGACA
Organism: Pseudotsuga menziesii; assembly: GCA_001517045.1. Lineage (NCBI taxonomy): Eukaryota > Viridiplantae > Streptophyta > Pinopsida > Pinales > Pinaceae > Pseudotsuga > Pseudotsuga menziesii. The sequence continues at coordinate 551,712 of LPNX010540086.1, read as the reverse complement.
TATCCTAGAGATGTTCATTAATGACAAAAGAACTGTTTATGGGCATAGGAATGTATGATAAAGTTGGAAAAAGACTAAGTACTGGTGAAAAATTGTCCTCAAGCAGTAGTCTTATGAAAATGCCCACCATATTTCATAAGAAGGAGAAAATTCCCTCCATGGCCAGTCATCCCATATTTGGTTGAAGTATCTATCTAACCATGGCATCAGTTCTCAGAACAACTCTTTGAGGAAGAAGATACAGGCCTCCCAAAAGAAGTTATTTTTTGTCAAATTAGACAAGTTTCTCAGGGATAATTCCCGCCATAATTTGTGGGTTGAAAGAAATGCCTGCACCATATTGTCATCATATAGGTGGTTGTGTTTTCTACCTAACCATGTTCTTACTTTGACCTCAAAGTACCTGAGGCAGAAATTATGGATCTGCCAAAACAGGGTCTTAAGCAGCTTTTACATTATACTTGAGTAAAATGCCCATCAAGGAGAGAGAAAGTGGTTCCAGAGGATGAAACTGGTCTTAATGGATTCATCTGGTTGTCCTCCATCCATTGGATGTCCTACACTCCAAGTTTGATGAAAAGTTGAAATCACCTTTGAGACCTAGGGTTTTAAAGAAATTGACTAAGTGTCAAATCACAAGGTTGAAGAGGCATTTGGAAATGCTCGTCAAAGCTTGTCTAAGTGATGATAAATTCATCAAAAGGTATAGGCATGTTCTTTAATGAACTGGCTATCCATCCATGTTCTTAGTTTTTCTTATGGTGACCACATGAGAAAATATCATCCTGCCAAAAGAGGTAAAAACGTTAGCTTGCATATCCAAAAATATGAAAAATTGACCAAGTGTTGAAAACAGGAGGTTGAGAGCCCACTTGGAAATGCACGCCAGAGTCATCTCTTTAACTGATAAATCCATCATATGTTATGGGTCCATTCTTTGATGATCTGGGAATCCACTCATGATCTCAGTTTTCCTCTGGGTGTTCACACATGTGAGATATGAGTCTGCCAAAATGCCTCCTGGCACAGTAATGACTAGGGTCTGACAAAATTGACTGAGTGTTGAATTGAGCAGTTTGAAAGACCATTTTAAAGTGACTTGCAGAGAGTGTGTGTTTGTCAGTAAGGTTTTAAGGTGACATGGTCTTGTTCCTAGTTGAGGTGGATACCTAGCCATACCCTAAGTTTGTTTAAATATGGTCAAGATGTGAAAAATATAATTCTGCTAAAAGTTAGAAAAGTATGCATGTACATTCTTGGTGAAATAAAAGAGTAAGCTACAGGAAATTAATAAACGGAAATTTATAAAGGGAATTCTGCATATGTTGAGAAGGATTTAAGGATAGTACTTTGGAAGATATGATGTGATCGAAATTACACAGCATATATTTAAGGAAGAAATGCTCGCAGAGGGTTTAATGAAGACACACGTAGGCTACAATATTCTTGATAACCTTTGGACTCTTTGAGATATGCCAAACAGAGGCGACCACACTAACTACCATGGTATATTCCAAATAGAGGCAAAAAGATATAAATGTCGTTGAAAAATAATACTTGTAACAAATGTGTCTTTAAATAATAAAGAGGTATGAGGGTCAATTTACTAGAGTCAATTCAAATTATATCCCACAAGTCCCAAGGAACTATACATTGTTCCAAAATCCAAACTAGTAAATGGGAAAAGCTTGCAAAGTGTGTTTTAATTCAGGTAAAAGTGAGCATAAAAATAAAATAAAATGCTTCTTTAAAAATACCCACAAAAGCTTGAAAAGTGTGCCATAATCCATGTAAAACTGACCATCAAAGCAAAATTAAATGCATCTTTAAAGGAGAAAGAGGTATCACGTTCAAGTTTCGACAGAATCAGTTCAAATTGTAGCTCATAGAGGACTCTATTCTAGACCATTAAATAGAATAAGATTACACAAGCTTGCACTCTATAGAATGTTTCAGACATATAATAGAATAAAATAACAAAAGCTTGTAATTTGTTCAATAATCGAGGTAAAACTAATTATTAAAGAAAAATTAAATGCTTAGAAGAAACACATCTCAGGTTCAAATTTTCGACAGAATCGGTTGAACCAGTTCAAATTATAGCTCCTATAGGACTTTGCCCAGTGTTCTGGACCATTAAATAGAATAAAATTACAAAATCTTGCAAATTGTGCCATAATTCATAAAATTATACAAGAGCACGACTGGCTTGCAGTGCTCAACCCATATGTCTTTTCCCTAAATTTAAGGAGGAGCTTCAAACGCTCCAATAATATAAAATCCTTACTAGATCCATCGATAATAGAAGCGATGGTAGCACAGCAAAAAAATTATAATTTCAGTATGACTATACCGAATCCGTATTGGTTCAGAAATTTGACGTATTTTTCCCAAATTCCTACGTTGCTAGGGTTAATAGCCTTACAAAATTCATTGGGCCCTTTGTTATCCTCTGGATTGCAGCCGGATTTCCTCCCCTAGGAACGTCGGTATCCTCTGGACTACGGACGAATTATTTTGTTATCCTCTGGACTGCGGCCGGATTGCCTCCACTGGGAACGTCGGTATCCTCTGGACTAGTATCCCCTGCTCCTCGATTTACCACTTCTCTGCTCATCAAATTACCAGTGCTCTAGATGCTGCTAATGAACTAGTGCGCGGGAGTGAACTTGTTCATTGTTGTTTTTCTAATGAGCTAGTGCGCGAGTGTTTTTGAATTCTACGTTTTTTTGTTTGTTTATTTGCATATTTTATATTTTGTGTTTTGTTTTGTTTTTTTATTTTGCATATTTATCTTTTGTTTAGTTTATTTTGGGTTTTTTTTATTTGCATATTTTATATTTTGTTGGATTTTAAATTAATTATAATTAAACAACTCTTTTTTTTTAATTTAGTGTAGGTTAATTTAATTTAATTTAATTTAACTAGGATTTTGTCATAATTTGTACTTATTGCATCGCTTATAGTGAGATCCTATACATAAGTCCCTTCAAAGACGAACACAATTATGATGACGATGAAGACGA
>LPNX010540086.1:526186-543686 GCA_001517045.1 Pseudotsuga menziesii | reverse complement strand
GGTTTGGCTACCTATTAATGATTTTATTTTTCTTTAATCTTTCTTGAGGAGAAAGATATAGGCCTGCCAAATTAGGGTTTTTCACCAGTGGATGCAAAAATGGCTAAGTAGCCTCAGAAAGATGCCCGCCCTAAATTATGGGTTAGAGTAAATTCCTGCAGCACATGGGAGTCTTGTATATTGTTCTTCGAAATACTTGACCATGTCTTCATACTATCTTGGAAGTGGATGAAGAAAACGTTATGGACCTGCCAAAAGGGTGTTTTAGGTAGATTAGACCAAATTGAGAAATTTGTCTAAGTATGGAATTGATGTTAAATCTGCCCAAGTGGCCTTAAGGAAATGCTCGCCATGCCTCATAGGATGATGTGAAAAATGTATTGAGAATGTGAGTCTCTAGAGTGTTGTATGAAGCATACAATCATGTCACTTTCCTCACCAGAGACTCTCTAAGGAGGAAGATGTCAACCTTCAAAAAGTGCCTCCCAGCCATATTTGCACTATTCCAGTACTAGCAAAACTACCTAAGTGGCTTCACGGAAATGCCCGCCAGAGATTGTCCTGATGATGATAAATTTATCTGAGGGTATGGGGTTGTTCTTTGATGAACTGACTATCTTTCCATGTTCTTATTTTTTCTTATGGTGACCACATGAGGAAAATAGCAATCTGCCAAAATACATTAGATATAAGTATATTTCCAAATGCAGTATATTATATACCAATTTCTATAAAGAAAAACATGAAGACTGTGTTGAATAGGATTTTCATTGATGACAACATTAATGACAATCATTTTGCAAAAATATGGTAATTTGGTGAAAAACAGAAAAATGACTAAGTGTTGGAAAATTGGCTCAGGTAGCCTTAAGAAAGTGCCCGCCACAACTTGTGTGTTGAAGAAAATTCCCGCACCATATGGGGGTCTTGTATATTGATATTTGGAATACCTGACCATGTCTTCAGATTGTCTTGGAAGTAGCTGAGGAAGAAGTTATGAACCTATCAAAACAATGTTTTAGGCAGATTGGACCAGACTAAGAAAATTGTCCAAGTGTTAGAAAAACTGGCTCATGTGGCCTTGGGAAAATGCCTGCCATACCTTATAAGTGTATGATAAAAAAAATATGAAGCTATCATCCTATAGCTTGTTGAAGAGGCTATCTCACCATGGTATCAATTCTCAAAGAATATGTTTGATGACAAAGATAATGGTCTGCCAAAACAGAGTTTCAGGTTGTTTTGCATTATTCCAGTACTGGCAAAACTGCCTCAGTGGCCTTAGGTAAATGCCCGCCCTATCTCATAGGATGATGAGAAAAATAATATGAAATTGTTAATCTAGAGCTTGTTGATGGGTGCATCTAACCATGGTCTCAGTTATCCTATGGAGTGTTTTGTGACAAAGATATAAATCTGCCAAAAATAAGAAAAATATTATTTTACATTTTAAGAACACAAGAAAATTGGTTGTTAGATTCAGGAAATTGAAAAGGAATTTTCAAATGCCCGCAAGGAGGGGTTATTTTGATGATAAAATTCATCAAGTAGCATAGGCATGTTCCTTGGTGAACTGACTATCTAGCCATACCTTCAGGTTGTCTTATGATGGTCTCATATGCAAAATATCAATCTACCAAAAATAGGAAAAATAATATTTTGCATAGTGAGAACAAAAGAAAATTGACTGTGTTAAAAACAGGAGTTTGAGAGGTCAGTTGGAAATGTCCGCCAAGGGTTGTATTTGTGCAAGTAAATTTATCAAATGTCATGGATCCATTCTTTGGTAAGTTGTCCATCTGATCATGACTTCAGGTCTCCATAGAGTGTTCACACGTGTGAAATACGAGTCTGCCAAAATGGGAAGAAATATGTTTTGATGTTCAAAAAAGGCTGAGAAGCTATTTTGAAATGCTTTCCAAAGGTTGTGTGTGTGTCAACAAATTTATCTTCTGATATGGTCTTGTTCATTGTTGAAATGGCTATCTAGCCATGCTTGTAGGTTTCCTTATGGTGATCAAATGAGGGAGAAAACAATCTGCCAAAGTAGAAGAACATTTTTTTAGGGTAATATTGAGAGTCTTTCATTTCTCTTTTGATTTCAATATATATGTTTGGACATAGTAAAATAATTGCAGGTCTTGATCATCACTTTATGTTATGAAAACTTCACATATTATAAGGTCAAAGTTAAAAACAGTAAACGAATGTTGTTAGTAATTGCATGCAATATGTTTGAATTAAGTTTTTTTTTTGTCAATGCCATAAGTTTTTTTTGTCAATGCAATAATATGAAGAGCTTATATGTGAATTATTTCTATACTAGAGTAGAGGCCTCAAACATAATACAAAAGCAATTTAAATGTTACAATTGCCAATACACCACAATGTAAATATCTGTGTTACCCTGGAATGATTAACATTTGCACACTGATCTTCTCTTCTGCATGATATTCCTGTGATTTGTATATTTTTCCACTGAAAGAAAAAAAGAGTGACTAAGTGAGATTTTTCTTTTCACCCCATAAGTATAGTTCAATTGCAACCATTATTGTTTGTGTCAAATTTGACCAATTCTTGGGAATGTCATACTACTAGCTCTTTGACATCATGCTTGACAGAATCATATATAGTTGTGGGAAGTCTTATCTTATCCCAGACATATTTTTTTGGGATAAGTTATACATGTCTTACTTCCTCCAGTACACCATGACAATTTTCATCAACTTAGTTCTAGATTGTACGTCCCAAGCTATGAAAAGTTCATAAAATAGCATGCCACCCCCTACTACTATGTCACCACATAACTTGTCCTGTTAACTATCCTGTAAATATTTTAGTTCTTCCAAATGCTATCTCCTTGAACATGCTTGTTTCTTAATCAATAAGTAACTTTTCTTGGGGACTTGAAACCAAACTTATCTAAGGAACAAAAACACCTCATTTCTCCTCTCTTATTTATGCACCTGTTTATGCTTCAATACAGAGACGTGTACCAATCAAGTCTCCCATTTCTAAACTATTGCATTCAAAACTTGTTGATGAAGTGCATGTTGTTGGAGACCAAATTCATCCAATCACAGAGCCTTGGGGACACAGATGGATGACACAAAGCCAGAGCTTGGGGATAGACCGCGGCTTGGACCGGGGAACCTTCCTAGAGAAGGTAATCCTTCTTGGTAATGGTGTGGTAGATCAGGAAAAATATTTTCTACACCCACTTTCTGAAGAAAAAAATTACTGTCACCATTTGAACAAGAAAATGTTTTCCCTCGTGTATTTTTACTCCACTACAAAACCCTAAGGACATCAATCTAGGTAAGGACTAAATAGATGTGGCATTGGATTTATGCAGTAATAGTTTGTGGTGAAATAAACTAGTATTTAAATATGCAGAAGGAAGTTGGAGTCACTACTAGAGAAGGATGTGTTTTGAGAAAATAATTTAACACGAAATTGTAATTTCATCTTTGACATTCCTGAAGTAATTATTACACTTTTTATTTCGTCTCTAACATTCTCTGCTTGACTTTTCTTCAACTCTTGTGCTATGAAACACTCTTCCTGACTTTTATTTACAGCCAAAGAAAAATAATGCATCGATTGGGCTTAAACCAGCCCAAGTGAGTTTATTGCAACAGGGTTTCAAGTATGCATACTTGCATTTAAATCCGTCTTCAGGCCACTATGCCATTGCTACATTACTAGATTATTGAAGAAAAAAGGAAATAACAGCACCGACGATGGAGCATCCTGGCTTCGTACCTTCCTATTCTCGTTCTCATCCTCTTTGATTTTAACACAGGTGAAGTGATCTCATGAATCAGTCTCATTGTCAGATATTTTAATCAGTGCCATGCAGAGAGTGACAGCACTGTGGTAGGGTTTGAACAATGCTTGCATTTAAATTCATCTTCAGGTCTCCCTGCCACTATTGGATTATTGAAGAAGAAGAAATCTAACAGGGGTTTTCAACAATGGTCATGGAGGTTTCCGGTTTGGTATATTCATATTATTGTTTTGTTCTGTGATCTTTGACTTTAAAACTAGAGCAATGATTTGAGGAATCAGTCTTTAATATTGATTTTTGTTGGTGAATCAGTCAAGTGCTGGTATATTTTTTCTGGGTATTTTAAATTGGGGCTTTGGAGCATTTATTTGGATACCCACTTGGTATATTTTGTGCTCTTTGATTTCAACCCTCAGGAGCAACGATATGAGTAATCATTCTTTAATCGACAAGTGCTAGTGTATTTTCATCTAGTATTTTTAAATTTGAGGCTTTGAAGGGTTAATTTTGATACCTAATTTGTGTGTAAGGTACATGACCCGAATAATACAACTGTTATTTTGAGCCTCAATGTTATTTTGTATCCCCCAAAAAAGGATGAATGCTTACCTTTTATGAATTTACGGCCAGATGATTGTTGCGGAGTATGACTGATCTCTCTAGCTTTGGATATGGTTGATAAAGAAATCCGGGCTCAATCCACGCTCAATCAATCACCAAGAACCTTGTCACAACTATAGAAAATGTGTCGAAAATGCATGAGTTGACCCGCGCGTAAACAGCCAAGAGCCATTGAAAGATGGCATTGGTTTGGCGGATTTGCAAAGACAGCCATATATCGTCGATATAGAGACGAAAGTTCCTCAAAAATTAAAAACGTCAATATTTCCACGGTTTTTCCGCCATGATAAAAAAAAAATGAAGCATTAATCCACGAATGTTCAAAACGTGGAAATATTTCATGGAAAAATCCGCCAAAATGTATTAGTGAGCAATGAGGAAGGTCAAATTAACATATGATCAATCCAGGAGAAAGAATGAAAATCCTTTTAACTTTAAGAGAAGAGATAGAATTAATTTTAAAAGAAGATAATTCAAATCTTTTAATAAACATAGGAGTTTCTATAGGAATTGCTTTAAGGACAAACAACAAACAATAAAAACATATTATAAACAACCAATGAAAACTGTTGAGTATAAAGATAATTTTTTTAATAATAAGAAAGAAGAAATAAAAAGAGAACCTTTTTAGTGTTGGGGATGTGGGGAAATTCATTTCTATTAGGATTGTCCTCATAAAAAGGATAATCGAAATATTCAAACAGTCCGAGAAGCGGCCACAGTTGGAGAGGTTGCTCGGAACATACCGCAGATTAGCGTTGCGTTGGACAATCATCAAGCGGATTATCAACCCTCCATGATCAAGGTAGATAATAGATCCTTGAAAAAACTATTTCTATATTAATTGATTATGGATCTAGTTTAAGTTATATTTCTCCTAAACTGGTATAGTTATGTAAAATAGAAATATGTGATTTCGAAAAGTCGTTGTTAGTACAATTAGCCATTGGGAAAAAAAGAAAAGTAACTAGATTTATTTTTAGTTGTAAAGTTCATATGCAAAATTTGATTACAAAAGTATATTCTAATATCCTTCCATTAGGATCTTACGATGTACTAATTGGCATGGATTGGATAGAAAAACATAGAGTTGTGCTAAATTGCTTTGAGAAAACTTTTGATTGTATTGATTAAAATGGTGAAAGTAAAATGGTTAGAGGGATTCCAAAAAACATTCTTACTAGAAAAATATCTACCTTGTAATTGAAAGAGTATGCTAGAAAAGGATGTAGGTTGTTTTTTGTACACATCACCAAAACTAATGATGATGAAAGAAATCCTAGTTTAGATGATCTTCCTCTTTTAAATGGATTTAAAGATGTCTTTCCAGAAGAGATACCTCGACTGCCTACGAAGAGGGATATTGACTTTACCATTGAATTGGTAATAGGAGCAGTACCCGCCCCGNTCCTCTTTTAAATGGATTTAAAGATGTCTTTCCAGAAGAGATACCTCGACTGCCTACGAAGAGGGATATTGACTTTACCATTGAATTGGTAATAGGAGCAGTCCCCGCCCCGAAGGCTCCTTATCGAATGACCACCCCGAAGGATCCTTATCGAATGACCACACTTGAGTTGGTAGAATTAAAATTACAATTGAAAAAAATAATAGATAAAGAATATGTAAAACCGAGCGTGTCTCCATGGAGAGCACCAGTCTTGTTTGTTAAAAATAAAGATGGCGAGTTGAGGATTTGTATTGATTATAGACAATTAAATAAAATGAAAATTAAGAATAGATACCCTCTCCCCGCATCAACGACGTGTTTGATCAAGTACAGGGAGCTTCGGTATTCTCTAAAATTGATTTAAGGTTTGAGTACCATCAAGTAAGAATTAAGGACAAGGATGTTCATAAAGCTACATTCATAACAAGATACGGGCATTACGAGTTCTTGGTTGTACCATTTGGCTTCACCAATGCCCCGACCATGTTCATGTATTTAATGAACAGTGTTCTCTACAAATACTTAGATAAGTTTGTAATAATATTTATTTATGACATGTTAATATACTCTAAAAATGAAGAAGAGCATAAAGAACATTTAAAATTAGTCTTGCAAACCTTAAGAGAACATAAACTTTATGCAAATTTTACAAATGTGATTTTTTTCAAGATAAAATCTTAGGTCATGTAATATCTAAGGAAGGTATTTTGGTGGACCCAGATAAAATCAATCAATTAGTGATTGGTCAATTCCTAAGGATGTAACTGTGATTCGATCCTTTGTGGGAATCATGGGTTACTATCGTAGGTTCATTGAGGGGTTCTCCAAAATTGCTTACCCAATAAATTCAGTTCAAAAGAAAGGAAGTAATTCATATGGTCTAAAAAATGTCAAGAAAGCTTTGAAAGGCTTAAACACTTGCTGACCAATGCACCTATTCTAAAAATAGCATATCCATACAAGGACTTCATGGCACGTACGGATTCCTGCCTAGAAAGATTAGGTGGTGTGTTACTACAAGAGGATTATGTAATAATCTACTAGTCAATAAAACTTAAAATACATTAACGAAATTATGCAACACATGACTTGAAATTAGCTGCTATAATACATGCACTAAGGATGTGGAGACATTACTTAATAAGAAGAAAATTTACTTTAATGTGGGATAACATAAGCTTAAAATACGTATTTGATCAACAAAACTTAAATGTTCGCCAAGCAAGGTGGTTAGCCTTCTTGAACTAGTATGATTTTGAAATTAAACACATTAAAGGAAAAGAGAACAAAGTGACAGAAGCCCTAAGTAGGAATGTCATTCCACATTGTTCAGCTGCTTTTAGTAGCTATAAAATAAATCTTGAATATTTAATAAAAGAAGCATTCAAACATGATGAAGAGTACTTAAAAGTTAAAGAACAATTGGAAGGGGACATTAATGGAAATGATTCAGTTTAATCTGTAAGTTCAGAAGACTTGTTAGTTGATAAAAATCGATTATATATACCAAATTCTGAAGAAATTAAACAATTAATTTGAATGAGCTATATAAGAAAACATATTCTGGACATCTTGGATACCAAAAGATGATAAGTAAGTTAAGAAAAAACTATTATTGGCCTAACATGAAGAATGATGTTGTAACTTACCTAGCTAGGTGTATTGAATGTCAATAAGGAAAAACCGAACATCAACATCTCGTCGGGTTACTACAACCCTTGTCTATTCCAAAATGGAAAGGGAGATAAAAAGCATGGACCTTATAACGAAATTACCTAAAACAAATAAACAACATGACGTAATAATGGTAGTTGTTCATAAGTTAAGTAAAGTTGCACACTTCATACCTATAAAATCTACTTTTAAAGCCATTAATATAGCTGATATTTTTATGAAAGAGATATTTTGGTTACATGGTATTCCGAAAGTTGTGATTTCTGAGAGATGCAAAATTTACAAGTAACTTTTGGAAATCCTTGTTTAAAGGTCTAGATACACAATTGAATTTCAATGTTGCTTATCTTCCTCAAATGGATGGGAAAACTGAAAGAACTAATCAAGTGTTAGAAGATATGTTGTGAATGTATGTAATGGATAAACCAGGTAAATGGGAAGAGTATTTGCATTTAGTAGAATTTGCTTATAATAATGAGTATCAAGCTTCATTAAAAATGATTCCATTTGAAGTCTTGTATGGTCAAAAATCCCACACTCATGTGTCTTGGGATAGCCCTATTGACGGGATTGTTCTAGGACCTGACATGTCAAAAGAGATGGAACAGATGGTGAAAGAGGTGCAACAAAACTTAAAAGTTGTCCATGATTGACATAAGAGTTACGCAGATTTAAAAAGAACTCCAAGAGAGTTTAACATTGGTGATCACGTATATCTAAAGGTAAACTCAAAAAAGAGTGCTTTGAGTTTGGGAATATGTTCCAAATAGACACCTACCTATTGTGGACCTTTTGAAGTGTTAGCTAAGATAGGGTCGGTAGCCTGTCAGTTTGCACTTCCTCCTACTATAAAAGTACATGATGTATTTCATGTTTCTTTGTTAAAAAAATATGTACATGAGGCTACTCATATAATTGATTGGAACATAATTAAGGTAGAACCCGAAGGGAAATTTCAAGACCGAAACTTTTTGAATCCTCGACAAGAAGGAATGTACGCTACGGAATCGAGTCATCGTTCAAATAAAAGTGCAATGGAATCACTTTAGCCCTGAGGAGGCAACATGAGAAATGGAGGATAAAATGCAGGAGGCATATCCCTCCATATTTCGGAATGAGCAAGAGAGATCATAATAAAAGAACATCGATGACGGTGTTAAGAATAATGGGAGGAGAAATGTGATACCCCATGACATTATTATTTTTTATTTAAATATTTTTTACAATTATTTTTATGTAAAGATTTATTAAAAACTCAAAAAATAACTCAAAGTGACACTTTTCACAACAAACTATTTTTTTATATAAATAAAAGAAAATGGAACTTGGAGAGATCAGCTACATGAGGGGACACCACCATGGCACAAGACAACATGTGTAAGCAAGCTAGAAAGATATTTATCAATAAAATCCAATCTAAAACTCAGCAACCATACAAGATCCTAAATCATAGGGATTTATGGATTGGTTGGAGACTTGATTGGATGGCATAAGACCTGGGAAAAACTATATAAGAGTACATTGGGATAGCATGGGACTTCATGTTGTGCACAGAGGAACTAGTTGAGTGTTCTATATTTGCATAAGTCCATCTAGCTTGTTACAAACTCTGAGAGAGAGAGTGTCGTGTGGAAGTGTTGCTTGTTGTTCAAGTGTGCATGGTGGTGATCCAAATCGAGGATGGAGTTGAGCTAGCAATGGTGCTACTCTCTTCTATGATTGGGAGGAGCTGACTCTCCAAGTAATCTCTCTGCACATCATTGTTTAAATTTATTTACCGAAAATAATGATGGTGATTATGTTAAAAGAAAATATGGAATAGAGGTTTTATTTATTTTCTTCAAGTTATGTGAACCGTGAAATTTTTAGCTCGACTTGTAGCGATTTTTAATGAACGATTGATTTTTTTTCAGAGGAAAAAATACCAGTCTTTTTTATTCATAGAATCAAAAGACATATTATACATAATCCATCTTTATTAGCAGAAAGGAACAAAATGACGCCATCAGCATAAAGACATACAATGATCCAGTCAACAGAAAAAACAGCAGTCATCCAAGAACAATAAAGTCTGATCATAGCAGACTTTTCTCATCATTTATGATATATCAGGTCAGAAAATGTTGTGAATCGGAGGTGAACTCAAACATACATTCCTTGAGCAAGACTAGCTGGCTGAAAAGGACTCAAACATGACAGACAGCAAAGCCAATCAGATGTAAAAATCAAATGCTGAATAAACAAGTGAATTTCGGCAGCTAAAATAGCATAAAATGGCCATGATCTATGACCGATCCATCTAGTGATTCAAAGAAAGTTCCAGATCCCATATCCAAAATCAAAGCCTGCTTAGAGAGGCCATCAGCCAGCATGTTATGCTCATGGTATATATGCTTGAAGATCACCGGAGGGGAAAGATAGAGCATATTATTTATTTCATCACACCAATGTTTCAGAGAAGGATTATCCAAGGCAGAAAGTCCATTGAGCCAAGAAACTATAACCATTTAGTCACCATATATCAAGTGTATGGGAATACCCATCATCATACTCACTCTAAGAACAGCCCAGAGCACCAATAATTCTGCTCGTGTTCGTGCTGCATCCACATCCCAAAGAGAAACTGAAATAGTGATTTTCATTAAGGTAAATCATAAAACCCGCACCTCCTAAATTTTCAGCAGCAACCCCATCAAAAAATCCACAAGGGAAGACCTTTTGAGGATCGGGACCAATAATCCGGGTTTTGTGTGATTTATGAGGAACTGGAAATAGATTTAAGAAACTCTCGATCTTGAAAATAAGAGGCTGAACTGAAGGTTTCCAATATTCAAAGTGACATTTATTCCGCAGATTCCATATACACCAGAAAGCAAAAAAAGGAAAATATCCAAAATTTGCATTCCTCACAGCAGTTGAGAACCAATGTGCCAAAAAGGATGGGACTGAGTTGAAACAGGGCAGAGAGAATCGAAACCGAGCTGCAAAGTAGGTGAATATACTCGCAGTGAATGGGCAAAATAAGAAGAGATGATGTATATCCTCAGTACTTCTCTCACATAAAACGCAGCGACTTGGGCCATGGAAACCACGTGATTGGAGCTGCTCCCAGGTAAGAATCCTGCGATTTTCTAATAACCAGATAAAACATGTAATTTTGGTGGGGATATTCAAAGCCCATAGAGAATCACTAACAGATTTATGCCCCTCTAAGCTATTGTTCATGGAGATGCAATCGTAGCCAATGGCAGCAGTTAGAGGTCCAATATAATTGTTAAAAGACCACAGAAGAGTATACCGAGTATCCTTCAGTCGAATTCTGCTATATTCCAGCCCTCGAACATAATTGTCCCAGCAGGATTTCCATTCCCCGCAAAGGTCAAGATCCTCAGTAGAAAACGAGTACCCAGAAGCAAAAGAAGTTTTATTTCTAGCCTGTGCAAGGGTACAAAGCCCATAATCTTCCAAATATGCTCTCAAATCACCGGGGAGAATATACGAGCTACCAAGTCCAACAACAGGGTCCACACCCAATCGAATATCTGATCCATTTCCAACTTGCCAGAGAATCCCTTTACCCAGCCAAGGCAAGGATAGGAGGAAGCCTTTCCAAATAACTGAGACATTCCGAATCCTGAAGCATTTCTCTCTAAGCCATGAATGCACAGGCATATTTTTCAAATATTTGACAGACAGAAGAAGGTTCCAGATGCCTGTGCTGTTTAGAGCATTCCAAAAACTCTTCAATCTCAATGATAAACTGAAGCTAGGGAGATGCTTTATTCCCTAGCCCCCAAGAGAGATAGGTTTAGCGAGAACATTGCAATCCACTAGGTGGTATTTTTTTTTGTTTGGGAGAGGAGCCCCAAAGAAAAGAGAAGATCATTCTTCTGAGTTTGTCTAAAATAAAGGTTGGAATCGGAATAAGGGCCATCCAATAGACGGGAACGCTTGAAAGAATAGATCTGATAAGGACTAGTCGACCTCCAATAGACAGGAGCCTATTAGTCCAATGCGATATACGCTTTTCAAATTTAGCTAAAATCCAAAGCCAGTCCTTAACCAATTATCCCGTAGGCTTGAGAAAGAACCCAAGGCAATTGAAACCCTGATTAAGATGAGCAAATCTGAATGGAAGGAGGCATGTTATTCTTCCAAGAAGGTCGGCATCTAAGTCATTATGGAGGAAACAAGATTTTTCCAAATTAATACACATGCCTGAGGCCTCACAAAAAGTGTCAAGTAAAACTTTGAAGGATATCCATTCCTCATAGGAACCCATACCAAATAAAATAACATCATCTACGAATAGTAAATGAGTGAGGAAAAGACGAGACGAAATTTTGATCCCTTTGATTTTTCCATTTCTCTTGGCATTCTCAATTAAAAGGCTAAGTCCCTCTATTACAAGGATGAACAACAACGGGGACAAAGGACAGCCATGTCTGATTCCACAGGTAGCTAGAAAGAACGAAGAAGGAGAACCATTTACAAGGACAGCAAAATTTGCAGAAGAAATGCACCCCATAATCTAGTTAACCCAAACAAGTGGAACCCCAATATGAATAAGGATAAGATGAATGTAAGTTCAATTGACTCTATCGAAAGCCTTTGACAAGTCGAGCTTGAGTATGAGGGCACATCTCTTATTCATTTTGACAGAGTGAAGGACTTCCTGAGTGATGGAAATCGGCTCAAGGATCTGACGGTTCTTCAGGAAACCGAATTGCTGAGGAGAAATGGAAGAGTCAAGGAAGGGTTTGAGTCTCAGGGCTGCAACTTTAGAGATCAATTTATAACAGAGATTGCAAAGAGAAATAGGACGAAATTCAGCAAAATAAGCTGGATGTTCAACTTTAGGGATTAAAGCAAGGGAGGGGGCCACACTACCCGTGAGTCTGGAGGTTTCCACCATATTGACAAGGAGAGGTCCCAATAAATCAAAAAAGGTCAGATAGAATTCAACACGCCAGCCATCAGGGCCTGGGACCTTATCCTTTTTGAAAGTCTTTAAAGCCTCCTCAACTTCTGAAAGAGTGACAGCGCCAGTAAAAGCCTTTTTACCTTCCTCACTGAGATAGGAAGGAAAAAGACGAATAACCTTAAGCTGAGCAGAAAGATTAGTCAAATGATCATTAGCAAAAATATTCTTAAAATAACGAATCCCAAGGGATTTGATGCCTTGATCATCCGAGATCCAGTTACCCACCTCATCTTTTAAACTCCAAATGGCATTATGATTTTTTCTAGCCGATGCCACCGAATGGAAGTATTTAGTATTGGCATCCCCATTCGTGGCCCAAGTGACTCTGCTTTGCAATCTTGCAGAATAAAGCTCATGATCTAAAATATTTTGCAGGTCTGCTTTTAGTGACATCAGTCTGCTATGTTGAACATCATCTAAGATAGCAGAATGGGAAGAAAGCAGAATAGAACTAATTTCCTCCTCCAGGAAACTAGATTTCTCCTTCAATTTTTGTGATTCAAATTTTATCCAAGGCTTAACCTTTTCTTTTAGCAAGCGAAGTTTGCATGAAAGTGTATTCATAGCATTCATCGAAGAATCCGATCGGATAAGAGGCCATTCAGAACGGATCATATGGAAAAAATCCTCATTTCCTAACCAAGATTGATTAAATTTGAAGGGATAAGCACAAGAGTTTTGTTGATCCATCCATTCAAGAAGAACTGGTAAGTGATCCGAAATCTCGCACCTATGAGCCCAAGACCTATGTCTAGGAAGAGAGCTAATGAGATGATCCGACAGAAAATAACGATCAAGTCTTTTAGAAATTCCACCTTCCCCCATCCTTCCATTCCTCCAAGTTGGACCAGCAAAAGAGGGAGCCACATCCACTAAGTGATGATCAGAGAAGAGCTTGGAGAAAAAAGGACCCAAAGGATCAAGTTGAGCTCTGGAACCCCAGATTTCTGAGGCATTTAAAGTTAGGTTCAAGTCACCGGCAAGAATGAGGTTGGGCAATGAGAGAATACCACCAGAGGCCACTCTAGTCCAGAATGAGTCACAGTTAAGATAAGGGCCATAACAATTAAGGATGGACAAAGAGAAGGTAGAGCCATGAATCGAAGCATTAAGCAAGATACCAGCATAAGTATGGAAAGATTTGCATTTGAGTATCTTCGGATTCCAACTAGAAAGAATTCCCCACGAGAGACCTTTAGAACTTAGGACACAAAATTCCCAACCCGGACACAGCTTGGAAAAGGCAAAGAGGGTTGGATAAGAGCTGGTCATGGTCTCCTGTAGGAGCACTACATCAGGAGAAAGAGACTTAATCAGAAGACGGAGGCTTTTCTGTTTGGATGAACCTCCCAACCCTTGGACATTCAAGGAGAGGATACGCATCAGGAATTAGACTGTAGAGGGGTCGTTGCTCTAAGGACCCTCTGAGAAGAAGTGGCAGGCTTCCTAGCCGCATTCTTTAGTCTAGTGGATAATGGTGTATAAGGGGCAGCAGAAACAATCGCGGCATCCGGAGGAGATTTTGCTTTTTTTTTCTCCTAATAGTGACATTTTCAAAACAGATGGAATCAAGGGGTAGAACAAAAGGAGACAAAGGAGTCTTGTCTGAGAAAATATCTAAAGATTTTTACAAAGCTGGGTCAGCAAAGGAAGGGGATGAGACCGGGCTATGGGGCTGAGCATTCAAATTCGAACGACCAGAGATAACTAGTGGAGGAAAGTCCGAATCATTGAAGAGAGGTTGAGGGAGGACTCCTTCCTATTCCGATGATAATGGTGAAGAGGCAACAGGAGGGGATGAAGCAGAACTAATCACAGTAGGAAGGGAAGCTTCAACAGCCCGAGAAGGAGGGTTTGACAAAACCTCGAGCACAGGGGAGAGAGGGAGGATTTCGGGGGGGGGGGGTCTAAAGTCCCATGTGGTGAATTCAACGGGAGAGAGTCAACCGAGTAAAAGGGAAGGATGCCAGAGTGAGCCTGACGAGGGGAAGAGCAAGTCGAGGGTGAGGGCATTGTTGAATACTTGGGAGTACCTCTTTCTTCAATGATTAGTGGGGTTGCTGAAAGAGCCAAAGAAAGAGGAGGGTCTGATGAATTAGGGGAGACTCTAAGCCCAATGGTAGAATCCAGAGCCTTACAAGGGGAAGAATTAACCAAAGACAGTGGAGATGTAGAAGAATTTGGGGGTCCTCTATTAATAATGACAGAATCCATCATGGCCAATTCTAAATCTAATGCATCGTCAAAAAAGGAACATGCATTTTTCAGATTCCCAATAGAAGAGACCGGAGGGGCCGAGGGCAAACTTACCTTTGAAATCGAATGAACTGGTAAAGGGGATCGTTGAGCTGATGAAGGAAGATGATGGCCTGGAGAGGCAGAGTCTTGCCGAAAATATAGACAAGCCCTTCTCAGATGACCGGTTTCCCTGCATAAACTGCATCTCAAGGGGATGCCTTGGTATTCAAGCTTTTGAGAGAATAATCGCTCCTTGCAGAGAATCTCGATATCAGCTGGTAGCCCTTTTGTAATATCCAATTCAACAAGAACTCTGGCCAACCTTTTATCATAATAATTCATAAAGTCCTCCTCAAGAGCAACAAAATGACCTATGGTGTTCCCTATACCTTCCAGAAGCGAACGATTCCACAATGGGAAGGGTAGTCCAGGCAGAAGAGTCCATAAGTGTCTTTTTTTTATCCTTTCTCGTGCTGGATCAAACTGAGGATGCCATCGATCTAAAATAAGGGAACCTTTGCCTACTCTCCATAGGCGGTCAAGGACAAAGGTAGCATGGGCATCCTCTAAAAATACAAAAACTATCCACCCCCGAACCAGAAGACTGATAGCCGGAACATACGACAGGAAGGGCTTCCAATGATCAGTAGCCCATGTGAACCAATCTTTCTTATCCATAGGCATATTCCAATCTCCCAATGAGTGCTCGTGAAAACAGAGCTTCCACTCTGTCCAGGTATATGTCTCTACCCACAACGTAACGGAGTTTCCCTTCGAGAACCCTGTGCGCTTTGGCCTTTCTTCTACGTTGAAAGCGTGCAATACATCCACCTACCGCGTCGTCAGGAGACTCATCATGGGTCTCTGACATATTGACTGGAGGGGAGCCCAGAAAGAAGTCGACAGTCAACAAGAATCCAAAAAAAACCAATTATGATATGCAGAATAACCTTCAAATAGTCAGCAGAACCCAAGGAATCAAACCCTAGTTAGGGTAATCAACAGAATCCACAAGAGTTAGATGACAGCCAGGACTAACCGCCAATCCCTGAGAAGGACATCCAAGACAAGGACAGACCGAGGCTCCCCATACAACGAAGCCAAGGCTCCCCAATCAACGAAGCCCGACAGCATTGGGCAACAAGCTTTGCATGAAACCCCGGGCTTAAACCCTCATTAATAAAAACCAAGGGTAACCCAAAACAAACCACAACCTAGACAGAGACAGATTATCCAAGCACAGACAAATCCCGTAAAATAAGGAAGCACAGTATTTTTTAGTCCTCAGACAAAAACCAAAACAGCGACGTGTATGGAGGGTGAAAGGAAAACTCAAACCACCACGTCGAAAATGGCGAAGAAAAAACCAAATACTGAGCCAAAACTTATTGCTATATATAGTTCCCACTTATTTTAGGCTGGTTGGTACTAGTCCTCAGCTCTGAGGATGGACTCCAGTCGTCGGTAGTAGCTACAAGGACAATGAAAGACCAGAAAAAAAGCCAAGAACCAAGGAAAAATGCAGGATGAAGCAAGGACTGATAACCCCATAAGAAATGAACCAGACAATCAAAACTATGACAGATCTCACAAGGAAACAGGTAAAAAGAAACAAACTGAGCACAAAAGAATGGCTCAAAATAAAACAGCAATAAAATCCCACGAAGAAGATCTCCAGGGAACGCCATTACCCTGTAAAACGATTTTTCTCCTACAAACCCTCGGCACAGTCGCCATTCGAAAAACCCCTCCGGAACCAAAGGTCGTTTCTTCAGCCATGACTTTCATTTTTAATGAACGATTGATAGAGTTATTAATTCACCTCACGATGCGAACCATTTGAAAAGGCAGATCTCTTTTTAGATTTTATCATTATAGACTTCCTTCGAAATCCAATAAGTATATTAATAAGGTTCTGTATAATCTGTTTTAGTGAATTATCATGAGATAAATTTTAAAATACTATTGTAGATATGTTGATGTTTTACATATTGACGATTGAGGGGGCATTATATATATTTGTTACATTGGAACTAGAACTAGCAATTGTACCTAGGGGTGCAATAAAAGAACGTCGTGTTGCAAGTTAAGCAAGGAGATGTAGACATATACAACAAGGAAGACAACTTGAAGTTTAGATACAATAATTTAAAGACATTATATTCCTCACACAATTGACCATTACATTATCCACATTTCAAAAGTAATCATGGAAATTATTCTTCTCTAATCCAAATGACAATGGATTGTTAGTTTTTGTAGTTCTTATGTTACAATCAAGCAATAAATCTATGGATCTATCTACTAAATAAATAAAAATATTTCAAGTTTATAAAGAGAAACAATAAATAATTTATTTATACATTCTTGTTAGAATAATCAACCCATAGTTTACCCACTTAGACATTAATTTAATTATTGTTGTCTTATTAGCCTAGTTCATGTGTCCCACCTTGTGCAAGTTATCTTTTACCTATCCATAGTGGTCAAACTTGCCTCATTTGACTCATGTAGCGCATGGGAAATCCCAAGGAATCAAATCTGCTTTATTCCTGGCCTCCTAGGTGCCCTTCTGCTTTTTCTGCTTTATTCCCTGCTTTTTCAGTGTTTTAAGGCAAATAGAAAAGCTAGACTAGGTGAGGTGAACTAGTTTTTTGTCCTCTTCATCCTCCACTCTTTTCTCCATACAAAAGCATGTATGAGCTTCCATTCCACCACTCTTTATCTTGCCTAATCCTTTTTG
>LPNX010540086.1:507943-520329 GCA_001517045.1 Pseudotsuga menziesii | reverse complement strand
AAAAAAATTATAAAAAATTTAAATATATATATTATCAAAGTAATAATAAATACTTTGAATTTTATCGAAATACCACATCACATCTTATCAGAGCAATAACAAACATCAATATATAGGGATTGTGTGAAGTTTTAAATAGACTGCATTTTCTCTTAATACTACATCTATTCTACCATCTTATTAGAGCAATAACACACATCAATATACAAGGACTGTGCAAAGTTTTAAACAGACTGCATTTTCTCCTAATACTACATCTATTGTACCATTTATCATATTTGTACATCTGATCTACTACTTGTCACATGTCTCCTCAGACATTTACTATTTGTCGCATGCCTCCTCAGACATATACGTCACCGCACAATATTACATTTTATGTGGTCGAGTAGATGTTGGATGTCATTTCCAACAAGAAGATTATCTATGTCCATGCGCCAAAAGTTGCTGGTAATGAATGGTTCAAAGTAAAAACTGCAATGTCATGGTTTTCACTTGGATACTTAGTCAACATGAATGTGCCAAGGCACCTACCAATTCCAACCCCGATGACACCTTTCTATTTAATATAAAAATGGAGTTAGAAGTATTTTTTTTAATATGATTAGCTTTTCAATGCTAAGAGATTGCCGTATTGATTATTGATGAGCATAAATTTATATTAATATAAATTTGATCAAATATTTTGAAATGCAGTTAACCTTTCTTCAATATTTTCATTAAAAAATACAATTACGATATTAAGAAAATACAATCAAGATGGTAAGAAATGCCAGGAGAAAGTAATTCTATGGCCATTTGAGCATGCTGGAAACAATATTTGAAACCTAATTTGATTACTTTCCTTCAACTTACATTTTAATTTGAATAATTGCATTTGAACACGTCCACACCAATTGCTAGGGAATCGGAGATCCACTAATCATAAACATACAATACATCATTCAATCATCTTGGTTGGGAGGACGAGGAATGCAATTAATCAAATTTCCAGTTATTCCTTGCTTGAATAGAGCATATAATATTAATATTGCACGGAATGGAATAACTCACCTGACATAGGAGGGTGTGGAATGCACTGGATTCCAACCAGTAAATAATCCATTACTTCCGAAATAATATCTACATATTAAAGATAAGCCATATATTCGCCCATCTACAACTGTGGAGTGCCCTTCGACGTGTGTCACCCATCTTCCATGCCCATATTGCATGCCGCCCAGATGGCATGAAAAAACCCACTCGAACCATGAATACGCTTACTGTGAGGTGATTTGCACCCATCCCTGTTATTCCAAGCCGATCAACATCATTCTGTAATAGAATTTGTTTGACAGCATTGATACGATTATCCATCCCAACTACAATGTTTGGCATATCCGGGATTTCATGGGAGGTGTAGCCAATGGACTGTTCAGATATTGTAGCTACTTCAAATCGTCTGCGAAGATCCCTGACATGTGCGTCTAGTTTCTGCAAATCATGGCCCAAAATCGGCAAACCTTGAATATCAATCAAATCCTTGATTTTCTCCTGAAACTCTTGGATTTTCCTTTCTAATAAGGCGGGCGAGCATCAGTAGCCCAAGCAAGGACATCAGGCGGAAGCTGGCTGTTAATGGGATTGCTGTAGATTTCCATACCACCGCAAGAATCATTTGATGGCGGATTTTCGTGCCCGGTTGATGCTGCTGCCATAGCTTCCTGGTTGTCCTGTAATTGGGTGTTTGCTGAGTTTTCTTCATCTACTTCTGCGGGCAGGCGGTGATGTTGCTGCCATAGCTCCCTGGTTGTCTTGTAATTGGGTGTTTGCTGCATTTTCTTCGTCTCCTTCTTCATCTGGTTCAGCTTCGCAGAGACCTCCGCCCGGGCGGCCTTGAGCACTGCCTCTGCCTCCTCCTGGAGCTTCTTGATCTCGCCCGAGTTGTCCCGCACACTCAAGAGCTTCTGCCTGATCGCCTCGTCCCGGTCATCCATGAATTTCCCTAGGGGTTTGAACTAGATGGCGTCCAGCGCCACCATGAGTAGAAGGAATTCGCCCATTATGATGGGGAGCGTGAGGTTGAAGTTGAAGAGCTTCGCCTTCTCCATTTCTTCGGCCATAGCGGGCAGGGCCACCATGGTGGTGTTCATGGCGATCAGGCAGCCATTTCTCAGGGCCGCGGG
This sequence comes from Pseudotsuga menziesii, assembly GCA_001517045.1. NCBI lineage: Eukaryota > Viridiplantae > Streptophyta > Pinopsida > Pinales > Pinaceae > Pseudotsuga > Pseudotsuga menziesii. The sequence continues at coordinate 518,164 of LPNX010540086.1, read as the reverse complement.
GATCTTAAATCCATAGATGCAGTGGCAGCAGCAACAGTAATGGAGGACTGCACCGCTTGACTGTAAGCAGCAGTAGTAAACAAAGCTGCTATGATGGTAACCGGTCCAGCCGTCGATGAACTCGCCCATGACACTTCCTCCAACGACCTGCCCTTGCGACCCGGCCAAGCTTAGAGTCAGACCTCCGGTCGAGGAGGATGAAGACGAATAAGAAGAGGGAGCCGGCATATACATCCCAAATAGCGACAATATCTCTAACTGGCCACGGAACTTAAGAGGCTGGCTGGGCAGAACAGTAGGTCGTCGCAGGACCACGCTGGCGACCGTGCAGCGGCAGCAGCAGCAGTAGCAGTAGCAGTAATGGCGGACTGCACCACTTGACCGTAAGTAGCAGCAGTAATGGCGGACAGGACAGCAGCAGCAATGGCAGACTGGACATCAACAATGAAGATTATCCGAATCGTCGGACGAAAAAGATCGACGGATGAAAAAAAAACGCATTAATTGGGGGAGTCGACTCCCATTTGTTAAACGCCTTACGACGTAATTATATATATATAGATATATAGATATATATATAATTATTTTTTTCCTCCTGCCTATTGATTTCCAACGAATTTAGTCTGGTTCTGGGTGTTAGGCTTGTTTTCCTCTGTATATCTTGCAAAAGTAGATGTTAGTATGTTTATTGAATTGATTTTTTTTATGAAGGAAAGTTGTTGTATATATATATATATATATGTTGGAGTAATCCAGTTGAAGCGATCCACATGTTATTCTAAAGTTTCCTTGCTTAGGCTTTTCCTTTTCCTTGTAATGAATATGATCTTTGGAAAAAGTTTCACAAGGTTGATCTTTTACATATTGATGATTGGGAGGCATTATATATATATTTATATTTTTGTTACCTTGGAACTAGAATATTATTTTTATAATTTGTAATATAAACATATTGTGGGGTTTTATATATATATATTTGTTTTATAGTTGGAGTAATCCAGTTGAAGCGATCCACATGTTATACTAAGGTTTCCTTGCTTAGGCTTTTCCTTTTCCTTGTAATGAATATGATCTTTGGAAAAAGTTTCACAAGGTTGATCTTTTACATATTGATGATTGGGAGGCATTATATATATATTTATATTTTTGTTACCTTGGAACTAGAATATTATTTTTATAATTTGTAATATAAACATATTGTGGGGTTTTATATATATATATTTGTTTTATAGTTGGAGTAATCCAGTTGAAGCGATCCACATGTTATACTAAGGTTTCCTTGCTTAGGCTTTTCCTTTTCCTTGTAATGAATATGATCTTTGGAAAAAGTTTCACAAGGTTGATCTTTTACATATTGATGATTGGGAGGCATTATATATATATTTATATTTTTGTTACCTTGGAACTAGAATATTATTTTTATAATTTGTAATATAAACATATTGTGGGGTTTTATATATATATATTTGTTTTATAGTTGGAGTAATCCAGTTGAAGCGATCCACATGTTATACTAAGGTTTCCTTGCTTAGGCTTTTCCTTTTCCTTGTAATGAATATGATCTTTGGAAAAAGTTTCACAAGGTTGATCTTTTACATATTGATGATTGGGAGGCATTATATATATATTTATATTTTTGTTACCTTGGAACTAGAATATTATTTTTATAATTTGTAATATAAACATATTGTGGGGTTTTAATGATATAAATGGATAAAAGTGTTGTATTATGAATATTATATTGTTCATTTTATTTAGTAAATTTATATTTATGTTTGGGATATATATAATGAAGGTAAAATTGTGTGGTTTTTATATCATAGGTATAATATATATCTATATCTATATGTGTGTGCATGCATGAGTATAGGACGTTTATGTATAGAAAAAATTGCAAGTATTTTGTAAGAGTTCTAGTATTTAGTGATGTTGTAGGAAGAAAAGTGTAATTGCTATAGACTATAAGTTCATATATGTGTACATAGATTTTTTAAAGTAGGTTTATTTTGTATATTTATTGTTTAAAATTAATCAAAAAAATTTAGGAGTTGTGGACATGTGACACTTATAGCACTAGTTTGAAAATATGAATTAAACAAGGTATGGGCATTGTTTCAGTGGATAAGGATCCTAGCCCAAATGGGTGGCTTATAAAAAAATTTAGGAGTATTTTTTTCATATTTTTTTCAAGACTTCTTTCTAGTAGTAAAGAAATAAAAAACGTCTCAGAAAAATTGATCGACTTGTGAATGTTATTTTTATTACCACTATTACAAAAATGATAATCCCCTTTCTTTTTATTCTTATTAACCATTTTTTATGTAATTATTTTTATAGGACCATAGTAAATGTCATGGAAAGGAGAATAAAACCTATCTTGTCTAACATTGTTTCCTCAATAATTTGGTTTTTAGAAGGTGGAACCATCCATGATTCCATTAAAGTGGTTCAAGACACCATATAGTCAATCAACCAAAGGAAGTACCCTTCATTCATTAGTGAGATTGTTCTTTCTAAAGCTTATGATGGAATGGATTGGACTTTTCTTAGGTTTTGATACTTCGTATTGGTTTTAATCCTTACATACTTAACTAGATATACAAATGTATGCCATTTGTTTCATGTACATCGGTGTTGAATGGGTTCCTTACTAGGTTATTTAGACACAAAGAGGACTTAGGCATGGGTGCCCATTATCCGTGTTATTGCTTCTACTAGTTTTTGAAGCTATGAGAAAAATATTCACTATGAAACACTCAAACATTGAATTCAAAGTGTAAAAGTCACAAGGTAGATAAATAACTCATTATTATTTGCGGATGGCATTCAATTATTTGGAAATCACAACTTTAAGGAGGCACGAGCTCTCAAAAAAGGGTTGGAACGTGATTGAAACCTTATTGTACTATAACCTCCATGTAAATTAGCTTTCAAAAATAACTATGAATCTCCCTTCAATAGAAAGAAACTTGTCAAATAGAACTAGTGAGTGACTTCCTTTCCAAACCAAAATTTTTGGAGAGGATGAAATCTTTGGGTTTTCACCTCAAGCCTAGTCACTATTCATATCAAGATTGGTTGTAGTTATGTGAGAATCTAGAAGAGAGAATAAATTATTGGTGCAATTGATGGATCTCCATGTGAGGTGGGTTGACAATAATTAAAGAGAGTGATTGAGGGAATTCTTGTTTTCTATATGACAAAGGCATATATTTCCAAGTGTATAATTTCCAAGTTAAGCTAATTACAATAAGATACCTATGAGAAGAGAAGAAGGACAATAAAAGTTTACCTCTAGTGAAATGGGATTGAATTGTAAATCCAAAGAGATTTATTGATTTGGGGCTAAAATATCTACCTATGTTTGCAAAATCATTAACTCCTAAAAGGGTATGGAGAATGTTCTCAAAAAAATATTTATGTCAATAAATAGATCAACTCTTTAACCTTAGAAGAGTGGATTAGAAGCCCAAGAAACATATTTTTGGAATCCAATGGTAGAATCCTACTCATTAGTAAGATAATGGTATGGCTCATTGCAAATGGGTAAAAGGTTAGAATTGGCATAGACCCTCATGAGGGAGGAGAACAATACCAAATCTCCCACTACAAGTACTCGCTTGCTTCCATTAACAAAATCGTAAGTACCTTATACATGCATATGATAGAAATGTTCAAGGTTGTTGGTCTTTTGGATGGATGGAAACCAAAAAAATTGCTTTGGATGGAGGAAGGGCTAAGGAGTGGACCCAATACATAGAAGCACTCAAGAGTGCCTCAACTAGAGTAAAATACATTCCTAACAAGTTAGTGTGGGAAGCTAATAACACAGAGGGAAAATAGAGAGTGAATCGTTCATCACTGTTAAAGATCATTGGGATTTGGTTAATCTTGTGGAAATTTGAAGCATGCACGACATTCATATTTTTCCTTTGATTAGTTCTAAACAATAAAAAAATTACTTAGGACTATTTGCATAAAATATCTTGGCATGTACCTGGGAAATTCCCACTTTGTGAGAATTCAAGTGAAACAATGTCTTGACTTTTCATTAACTACCATTTTTCTAGAGAAATATGGACACGGATATTCACTCTGACAAGTGGCAAAGGAAAGTGGGAGGGGAACACAATGGACAAATATCTTATAGACTAGCTAGAGGACAAAGATATAAATGTAAATTTTCACTCCCTATGTATGTGATCTAATCTATATGGGTCACTAGGATTGAGTCCCTCTTCTAATATAAGATCACCTTACCACCAACATTTTTTGGGTTGTGAGGGAGATTCCAAGGTTCTGAAAAGAGAAAGAAGAAAGAAAAGTTAAGGCTAAATCCCCTAAACATATATGCAATTATTCCTCATAGACATTTTGATGGTGGAGCTAATGTAAACCCAAACACTAGTAGGACCAAATGTCTATTGTTAATCCCAACATCTCTCAAATCATATTTGTGTGTGATATAGGTTAAGGAACCAACAACGATCCTAAGTTGAAGGTGACAACCTATCTAACGCAATTTTCAAAGGATCGTGGACTGGAGAAGTTAGTTTTCCATGGGGACTCCCAAATGATAATTTTGTGGTTAAATAGCTCAATACAACGTAGAAATTTTTTTCTTCGAGGAAATTTTCAATAGGTTGAACATCAAACAAACTCACTGAGACAAACTTCACACACTTGAACAAGGACTGCAACAGAGACAAATTTACTTCAAAAGTGGGGCATTGTATCTAGATTTGGGCTCTGTGTTTATCAAACTCTTCAGCAATGGAGCAAAGTACACTCTGCCTGCTAGATCCATAGCTCTTTAACTCTTTTAACTTCCAATTTGTTTGTAAGGTTTATAGATAAGTGCATTGTCTTTCAATTATTTCTTGAGTTTATTCAAACTCTTTAAGATTTAATTTATTGCTTTTAAGGAAATGGCGTTGAACCCATCCAATAGGGCTTGCTCACACTTTTTAATGACTAATTATTTCAAGCCTAAGTAGGTCATAAATTTAATCCTTTTATTTGATGATAAATTAATAGGAAACAATTTTTTTCATGGAAAAAAAAGGTTCCAAACATGAAGAAGAATCACACCAATAGAATTCTATTAGTTTTATTTTATTATCAAGGAGAACACTTTGAACTAAAATTGGGAAAATTATTACTACTATAAAAGCATAAATTTAACCTAGTAGGCTAGCTTGAGTGGTTGCTTGCTTTGAGATTCATGTAAGAGGTTTGGGGCTCTCTCCTCAAGTCGGTTGCCTCCGTTATGTGCCTCACTTGATGTCACTATCAGATCAGGAACCATTATCAACAGAAACGGTTTTGCAGTGGGTACCATCATCGAATACAGGGAAGTACTCGGGTGTTTCTCCATGAGGTTTTCCTTAAAAAAAAAGCATACATTTGTATGAAAAAACATGTTGACATGGATGATCAATATGTAAATATCAATGCATCACAATTCTTATGTTACAAACAAATGATTCATAAAGTGGCTAAGTATCGTTCATTCCAAATATAATATTCTTCATCCTTATAAAAAGAAGCTCAATCATTAATAAGTATATTTATTTTTTATTGAGTTAAAGAGTTAAAATATACAACTCATTGTGATATCATAAAACTTATCTATACTATTATAAACTACAACTAAGTGTTCAAACCATAATATAATATCCCCTAAATTATAAACTTTATTTGTAATATAAAATCTAAACTATATATTTTGATAATGAGTTTGGTTGACTGTGGAGTCTGTCCAAACGGTCCCTAGAGGACAGTTGTAACAGCTATATTTTGCCTTTAATAAAAATCTAAATGAAAGGGACAAGCCATGTTAAAAGAGGGTACTATGTGTGCCAGAGGGGGACACGTAGAGAAGTAAACCTCATGGAAGTAAACCAGGCGTCGGAACGCCTTAATGGCATCGGACATACCCTAGATAAATGAGGGCACAGTGGTTGACGGGGATTCATGGTGAATGGACCATAGCTGCGGGAACTAGGGTGCATTGGTTGACAAGTATTCAATGGTGAATGGACCATAGCTACAAAATAAGATCAGACAAATCCTAGAATAAATCAGGGAACACAATGGTTAAAGGGGATTCCTTGGGGAATGGACCATAAATGCAAAGTAATACCAAGGAAACCAAACTATAAAAAGAGCATATGAAAGGAGTCGGGATGCTGTTAAGTATGTTGGGAAAGAATGAACTCTTGTTGTCTGAGCACTTTGTGAAGTGTTAGGCAAGGGTTGAGATAAATACTTGTTGCGTGAGCACTCTATATTAGGAAAGTGATTTCTGCCTAGAAACTTAACTAAGGTTAGTTGTCTCCACTCTTGGCACGCATAGTTTAGCTCAAGGGTGATTGAGGACAAAGCATATATGCGCCTAATATACGATTGGGTGGAACGTGTCTATTCCCCTTTCATTTCAGATTGATTTACAAATAGGATTTATTACTTGTTTAAGCAAATCTATTGAGCTTAAGGTATGTTTGTATATGGGTAAATATGTGTTTCAATATCAAGGAAATGGTGAATAACATCTTTAGATTTATTGATGGGAATGATGCTTGTTAACCCAAAAATCCCCCACACAGCTCTCAATGGCATACACCACCCAAGGACACCACCTCACAACACTCATTTCACTCCATAAGACCTTCCATGACCTTCCATTTGACCCCCACACCTCCAAAAGAGCCCAAGGATGAAGAAAAGGGCTAAAAACCCCAAAAAAGAGCCCAAAATAGACCCCCAGGAGATAAAGCCCTCAAAAAGGGGCTAAAACCCTTAAAGGGGCTAAATTTAGGGCAGAAGGGGGCTAAAGGCCCAAAAAAGGGGCTAAATCCCTAACCAAGGGCTTAAAACCCTCAAATCCCTTGGAAAAACTATAAAAGGAGGGTGGGGGGTCACTCTCAAAACATTCCTCCCTTGCATATTATTATGTTGCCCAAGTGGATGCCTTGAGACCATTTTCCTCTCAAGCCACCCACACTTCCTCTCATCCATCTTCCCTTTGAGCCATAGCTCCCCCAATACCAAGAGAGAGGTGCTTCTCCAAGCTAGGGCATGGTGGCCCATTTCCACCAAGAGGTATAATTTTTGTTTTATTTTGTTTATTTGAGTTTTTCTAACATCTAGTTGCTTGCAGGTTTATGGCCTAACATGTTCTTGCAGGTCTCCATTGTTGTATGCAGGGTCTCAGGGGTCTTTAACCCATAACCTTGTGTGCAGAGGGGTTCCATCTTTGCTTTTATTTCTGTCTAGTTTCATTCCCGCTTTTCTTTTATGTATTTCCACACAGGAACCTACCCTTCCATCCTATAAATGGAAGGGAGCCATTCCTACCCTGTAGCAAGGAGAAATCCCTGCTACAAAACTGACAACTCCACTGGGTCAATCCCAAAGCATCCCTGGGCCAAACTTTTTATTCTCAATTTTTTAAAATTTTTGCCCTAGTTTTTCAGAAATTTTATGTTAAATCCATGTTAGATTCTTGTTTATTTAAATTTATAGTTATTTTTTAGCCTCCTCAAGGCCAATCCAAGCCCATTTGGCCACAGTACCAGTTACTGTTGGCCATTCATGGTTTGCAAATCACTCAACTGTGCAAAACGGCCTAACCAAATTTCTGAAAATTCACCTGTGTTCAAGCTCATTTTCTGCCCAAACAGTTGAGCCATTTACAAATATTCCCTTGGTTAGGGGTAAAAGGGCCCATTTTCGACGTGGGTTTTCAACCGTTTGAGGTAATTCCTCACGGTTTGATCAGAATCCAATTCACAAAAACGGGACTTTTACAGGTGCACGACCCATTTTTGGGGTTTTTAATTACAGTTTCTGTTTTTATTTTCTGCATTTTATTTCATGAACAATGTGTAAATGTTAATTAAATAATTATAGCTTAATAAAATGAACTTAGTCTAACTAAAATTAACTTAAAATCAACGATCTTGCTGCCCCCTTCCTCCTCTACCCAGTCATCACCCTCTGGGGTATTCTGGGATACAACGAAGGGACAACTCATATAGATCTAGGCACTCCATGGAATTTTTCCAAAACCACTAAAACCAGGTGACCTGGAAGGTATGGGGGGTAGAGAAGGAGGGCTTCTCATGGCGCTAAGCGTCCTCCTTGCTTGACCAACCTAGCACTTGGGAGGTGACCTGAGGATCTACGGATGGGCTTAGTCCCATTATGTTGAGAGCCCAGCACCTTCTCTTGGTTGAAGAAGAATACCACTAAGAGGTAGACACTTAGTTAGGCCAACAATTCAGGGTTAATCACCATATTTGCTTACAAGTTTTTGTTTACATTTTTGCAAACCAAATACCAAAACAAGCAAGCAAACCAACACACCATACCACATAATTAACCCAACTCAGTTCATGACGCTGAGTGAGCCTTTTAAGTTACCAAATTTACACTAAATTCAACCAACTCTGCATTCTTTGAGGACATAAGTCCCTGACTGCTACAACTGTGGGAAGTACTTGGGCTTTGCCCAGAAATTCATTGTGAGGAGTACCACAAGAACCCCAAAGTAGCTGGCCGCTGAGAGGAATTGCCAAGCGAAATGGGCAACAGCCCCTTCCGATTGTGTAGAGTTACCCGTGAGGAACAAGCCAAGCATTGTCTTCTGGCAGTCTTGGTGGCTGAGAGACCACCTTCAACCAATAGGAATCCATTGAAACCGGGGTCCAAATTTCATACCCACCAGTTTCATACACATAAGCCAACAAAATTGATCCTCCACGATCTTCCTCATGCCTAAGAGACAAACCACCACCGTTTGGAACACTCAGTCAGCACCGTCGTAGCCGTTCTCAGCGATCTCCCACACCATTAGAGGGCCATACAGCCTCTGATTCTGATTCAGACCCATATCAGTATGAACCAGACCTCCACACCGCACCATCTAGCCCCATGGCTACTGCAAACCCAGATCCATTTTCCGGTCTAACCTTAGCAAGTGGACCCATGTCCACATCACAACCAGTCACCCACAATGTGGCAAGCGGCCCAAGCACAGTAATGCAGACTGTCATTAGCCAATTTCCACCACCCATAGTGACCAACCAATCTAGTCCAGTGGCCACACATGGGGCCAGTGGCCCCTCCACACACATTGTCCCACCTACCACGCAAGGGGGCAGTGCACCAACCACCCACATTGCCCCTACTAACATACAGGGGGGCAATGCCCTCGCCACCCACACCTTCCCACCCACAACACTTGGGGGCATTTGCCCATCCGCCATGGTGCCACCACAAGCACTCCCATCTGTGCAGATGCATTATGCACCTGTAAACCCCACCCCCACTGCAGCCCCATCCCACATCAATTTGGGGTCAAATCTGCCATTCATGGCTCGTTTGAACTTGCCTAACTTCGCAAGATTGAGGAATGACCCCATCCATCACCAAGATTTTTGGCCACCCATGCCAACTAAGCTGCCCTCAGACATCCCAAAGTTTGAAGGCAAAGCCGGGGAATGTCCCCAAAATCATATAATGACATTCCATATATGGTGCTCATCCAAAAGCATCGTAGAAGACTCCATCAGACTAAGGTTGTTCCAATTCACCCTTACAGGTGCTGTAGCCAAATGGTACATTGAGCTACAACAAGAAAAGTAACCCGACTTCAACTCCCTAGACTTCATGTTCCTGCCGTATTTCCAACTCCCGGTCAGATATGACGAAGGGGTGGAGATCCTGCTATCCTGCTGTCAAAACATCGCCACTCACATCACTGATCATATCCATGAGTGGTGGCGGTGCCACAGCTTGTGCAAGATCCAACTTGATGACAGGATCTTCTTAGATTGGTTCCTCAAGACTTTGCTCCCGCCCATCGCAAAGGACGTCGCATCTGAACGTCTCCAATCTGAAGAAGAGGCCATATTGAAGGTCCAACAATTTGACCACATCTACGCCCAGTCGAGATACTTGTATACCATCATCCCAGACGCTCCCCGTCCAAGTACCTCTTACTGTGATGCACCGGGGGAATCCCACGCAGCGGATGGCATTATAGGGTCAGTCTCTCAACAACCACCGCCTCAACTGACACCACCTGCCATTGCACCACAACCAAGCAACACTGCTAATGTTGCTTACCAAAACCAAGCTTCAGACTATGCTAGAATGATGTCTCAGTCTGGAGCGACAACTTCCTATACACAACCTGCGCCACCATAGCAGGCT
>LPNX010540086.1:474671-502857 GCA_001517045.1 Pseudotsuga menziesii | reverse complement strand
ACACATATTCCAGAGGATAGACCCAGAGGTCCCTGTACCTTGGTTTCATTAACATCATTGATGAGTTCCTTGGACCACTTGAGAGGAGTCCTTAGTGCCTATCGGGATGGTTGTTTCTCACGTACTCGAATTCAACTCCATCATCGCACCATTGAGATTAGTATAGGGTTCATTGCACATAGTACTCGGTCGAAGACCCCGAATGTCACCCGAGTCTAGCACATTGGTGAGTCCACTCGAGGGACCTAAACAGGTGATGTCCCTTGTGATTTTCGGGTTGCGTTGGAGACAGTGTTCAGAAGCCCCAACAGTGCTTCGATATACCCGGTATGATTGATACAACATACTTGTACCACAGAGACTCTGACTCTCAAACAGCGAGTCCATAAATATATGTACCATTCTAGATCCAGCAGACCGTCAGTCATGAAGATATAGCATTCCATGATAATTCCATGGGTCTAATGTACCAGATCAGTATTGTATTCAGCCTCACATAGAGGCAACCAGCATTGTAACATCAGTTGTATATGATCGGTTCTTGTATTTTAGAGCATAGATCAAATGATTCTTTCGACATTGTCACGAGCATGGGAATGCCCTCCTTGTCCATATACATGTCACACATTTATTGTATCTCACCCATTGAAGGGAACCAAATTAATACAAAACCAAAAGCCACCATGCCCCAGCGCCGGAAGCACCACCTCTCGACAGCAAATCCTATGATGTCCGTCGGCCATACGTTGAGCTCCTGCCCTCACACCTCAAGGGGAAATCTATTAACCCAAAAATCCCCCACACAGCTCTCAATGGCCTACACCACCCAAGGACACCACCTCACAACACTCATTTCACTCCATAAGACCTTCCATGACCTTCCATTTGACCCCCACACCTCCAAAAGATCCCAAGGATGAAGAAAAGGGCTAAAACCCCCAAAAAAGATCCCAAAATAGACCCCCAGGAGCTAAAGCCCTCAAAAAGGGGCTAAAACCCTTAAAGGGGCTAAAGTTAGGGCAGAAGGGGGCTAAAGGCCCAAAAAAGGGGCTAAATACCTTACCAAGGGCTTAAAACCCTAAAATCCCTTGGAAAAACTATAAAAGGAGAATGGGAGGTCACTCTCAAAACATTCCTCCCTTGCATATTGTTATGCTACCCAAGTGGATGCCTTGAAACCATTTGCCTCTCAAGCCACCCACACTTCCTCTCATCCATCTTCCCTTTGAGCCATAGCTCCCCCATTGCCAAGAGAGAGGTGCTTCTCCAAGCTAGGGCATGGTGGCCCATTTCCACCAAGAGGTATAATTTTTGTTTTATTTTGTTTATTTGAGTTTTTCTAACATCTAGTTGCTTGCAGGTTTATGGCCTAACATGTTCTTGCAGGTCTCCATTGTTGTATGCAGGGTCTCGGAGGTCTTTAACCCATAACCTTGTGTGAAGAGGGGTTCCATCTTTTCTTTTATTTATGTCTAGTTTCATTCCCGCTTTTCTTTTTTGTATTTCCACATAGGAACCTACCCTTCCGTCCTATAGACGGAAGGGAGCCATTCCTGCCCTGTAGCAAGGAGAAATCCCTACTACAATGCTTATGAACTGGTGTGCTCATATGTTGTTTTGAATGATTGTGCCTTGCATCTAGTAAAATGGTAACTCAAATGGTGTGATATTATTCCTATAGAGAGTTACGTGTATGCTTTATGAATCCCTTTGAATGATGATCTCAGGGCATGTCTATATGTGTATAAACAAATGCTTCCATGTTGAATAAATGATAAAGAAAGATTTGAATTGTTGACAAAAGCATTGCTCATGATCTGGTATAAGCTCATGCTCCTTTTGAATGGTTATGTTTGCATTTGTTATGTAGTGCACTAGTGGTATGATACCCTGCTCTGTTAAATCAAGTTGTGACTGCAAGGACTCCCTAGTAGAGTAGTACACATACTCTGTTTGATGCTTTACATTTGGGTTTTATCATTCTCCAAAGACAAGTATCCATGTTTTGTTATGAATGATTGACTGCATTGGCTACAAGAATTCATTAAAGATGCCTTGTACTCACTAGTTTCAATCCACTGTAACTTGCATTATTAGTATGGCTCCTTACAGGGGAATACTCATGTTCGGTTAAGAATGGTTATGACTGGGGGTTACTCTTGCTTGGTTGAAAGTCTGTGGTTGTAGTTAGTTTTACATGGCTTCTGAGGTTATAGAATCCATGCTTTGTTCTAGGGGTCTGAGATTCTCCCCTTGGTCACCTAACATTTCTAATTATTGTATTTATTGTTCTGTTATGAGTCACTTGGATGTATTATTGTTCTACTTCTAACGCCCAAATGTAAGGGACCACTATAGAAACATCTAAGTGTTGAATGGGATAAACACTTCCCAGCTTAGGGAAGTCCCTGTATAATACCTTCATCCTTAGATGAAGGTTAAAACCGTGAACGAAAGTGTAGCAATAGCCACTAAAACCTACTTCATAGTCCCTAAGCTTGAATTCAACCTAAGTAACGAACTCGACCTAAGTCTATGAGGCCACTAAAGATGAGCAACCCCTGGGATTCACCTAAGAAAACTCACAGTAAAATAGTCTGGATTTTATAAGGAAGAAAGTTATTAAGTTTTGTGTGTCCTGCAATCCACAATCCACATTGCAGAAGCAGAGTTGCGGAAAGGTCAAAACGTAAAGAAGAATATGCCTTCTGCAATCAGCAATATGCATTACGGAAGTGGAATTGCGGAAGGGTAAAAAGTGAAATGGAATATGTACTTTCCACAATCCGCAATCAGCATTGCAGAATGCGGAAAGTGAAAGAAAAATATAAAGAAAAGATGGGGTTTCCGCAATCCGCATTGTGGAATGCGGAATGCGAAAAGGAAAAATTGTTAGATTGATAAAGTTTCTGCAACCCGCAATCCACATTGCAAAATGCGGAATGCAGAAAGGAAAAATTAATAAAAATGTTAGAGTTTTTGCAATCCGCAATTGCGGAATGCGGAAAGTGGAAAGTCAAATTGTTATAATATATGGGTTTTCTCAATCCGCAACCCGCATCTGAAGGTAGATCGACGGTTGTGGTTGATTTCGCAAGAATCAAAGGTGCAAAAGGAGTTTTGCGGAAAGAAAATTGTGGAAGGTCATTTGAGATATTTTACGATTCTGCAATTTGCAATACACAACCCGCATATGAAAGTAGATCGACGGTTGTGGGTGATTCCACAAGAATCAATGGTGCGGAAGGAGTTTTACGGAAGGAGTTTTACGGAAGGTAATTGTGGAAGTTTGATTGAGGGATTTTACGATCCCGCAATCTGCGACCACATCTGAAAGTAGATCGACGGTTGGGGTTGATCTCGCAAGAATCAACGGTGCGGAAAGTTAAACTGCGGAGATTTAAGGATTCTGCAATCCGCAATCTACATTGTTGAATGCGAAAGGGTAAAAATTGTGGAGATATTGGGTTTCTGCAATCTGTAATCCGCATTGTGGAATGCAGAAAGGAATTTGTTTAAAAACTAAGGGTGTTTCCGCAACCTGCAATCCGCATTGCAGAAGCAGAACTTGTGGAAGGAAAATTTATTTGTGGAAAGGAATATTGTTTGTGAAAGGATTGATATGATATAAAGTTGAACTTAAGTGTGAATTTTATAGAAATATTCATGGCCCATATCGTATATGAAAGGGAAAAAAAAAATATATGCATTTTAGCAAGTTATATGGGTATGTTACATATGGTATCATAGCTACAGGTTTCAACCCTGTCGCCTTTTTGGGAACATCTAGTTCCGCTTAATCATAGAACTTTATGCTAACCACTAAATGTTTCGTTTTGTTAGAATACCTGCAAAATTGTTCTGCAAATAAGAGCCACAGGTTCAACCCTGTCACCTTTTGGGGACATCTAGTTCCCATTGAAGAACACTGGAATGATAATCTTCTTTTGCTCGATGAACCTTGGTTAATGTACTTTGGGTGTGTATTCTAATTGATGTACTACAATGGATGCGTGTATGTTTAGTTGATGCATGTATGGTTGTCCTTGGTGGACATTACATGATTGATATAGGTTAATATATTATGAATTGAGGATCAAGCATGCATGAGGGTCACTGTGTGATTGATTTTAGTGGATGAATAATGGATTCTTGAGTAAGTTATGAGAAGAATTATGCTTTGAGATAAGATGAAAAGCAATAGGTTGTTATGGCCCTTTTGGTTCTCATTTAGATGGGAATTGTTGCATATAACCTCGCTTTGCATGTTACAGTAAAATGAAAAAATATTTAGGTGGTCTATGAAAGTACTTTTCCTTGTGATCTTGATGCAGGAGCATCGAACTAGAAACTTTATGTTTGATGAATAAGCAGTTCATTGCTATTCATGCGTTTCCATGTAATATATTCTAGAAGGATAGGGTTAGTTGTTAGGATTTATTTTGATTGTAATAACTAGAAATTTTCCACTAGTATCCTTGAACCCTAGGAGGAATTATTCAAGGATAGAATTTGTTCTAGATTTGATTTTCTTAGACGTTCAAATCCTGCCTATTCGTATCTGATAGGTTTGCAGAATTTATATTAAGGATTGAATGTAATAGGAAAGGGGGTAGCGTAAGGAAGAGCATAGAGCAGAGAGTGTATAATTATGTGGATTTATGATTGGTTGATTGAATGAAGAACAGAATTTATACTCTGCCTATATTTGATTTATTTGATGTCGTCTTTTCAATAGCCAAAAGTATAAGTTTAACTCTCTGTGTGTATGTGAGATTATACTATGATAAAATTCTCAGATCTCTATGCGGAGGACTAGAGGAAGGAATTGATCGTTCACTGATCAATTCACTCGAAAAATATCAAAGTTAAATATCTATATTGTGGACAGATTCACAGCTGAGGATAAATTCCACAAATGGAAATTGCACCCGAGATAACCCTAAACTAGTCGTCCATACGACTGTGGATCGTAGGGTGGAGATTACATGCGGTTGAATATCAACAGCCAAGGTGGATTCCATTGGAGAAAGAGTGTGGAAGATAAAGGAGGATTCGGGTTGCATAATTAAAAATAATCGCTTCGAAGTGCTTTGAAATCAATGGACGAGATCGATCTTAGAAGAATATCTACGACGGTCCATAATTCCGCTGTATAGAGTTGCACAGTTTTCATAAATCTCAATGGATGCGGAATTTCTATGAAATTCACTTTAAAATATTTGAAGTTCATCATCGATCTACGTGGATCTAGATCCAACGGTTGTCATTCATTCTGTTGAATTAACTAGAAGGCTAGTTAACTGTAGAGAGTGGATGCAGAATTTTTATGAAATCTGGTTCACTACCAACTTGAAATCTGCTCTCCACCAAGAGTTAGAGGAGGAATATTGGTCGGGTTGTTAGATTTAGCGGTTCCGCTAAATATAGAACCAAACTAAATTAAGTATCAGTCTCTCTAAAGACTGCATACAAGGGATCTTGGCATCAAATCTCCACTAGAAAAGTAACTTGGGGTAGTGCTGAAAGTTGTACTAGTAATAACTTAGTGGTATTTCTCATGTCGCTGTTGAAAATTAAGTACTAATCATGTAACTGATCAAGCATGATGTAGGTAGCTTTATTGAAGATGAACTTAAGGTATCCTTTTACATTCAATACTAATTTTGTAGAATGTGGCACTAGCACCTTTATTAGGAAAGCTATCCAGGGATCTTGTTGAAAGAATATATATATATCCTTATGATATTTGTTGAAATAATCTTTCTAGGGTATCCTTGGAGTATATCAAGTACCCTACTGAAATGCAACTTGTTGGAACAATGGGGAAAGAGAAGGTATTATTTATAAGTCCCACCCCCGCTATATTAGGTGATCCAGGAGCCACCTTTAGTTGCAACACCCCAAATATGATGAAGCTCAGCCAACTTACTAAGGTAAAGCATATGAAACACTGGTTAGTTTAACCAGCCACCAGAGCTAAATAGAAGGTAACTGATCTTATTTGATGATTGTGAAGATAAAGTAAAAGACCATAAGGCATAATTTGAATGTTTTACATCTAATTATATTGGTGTTGGGTAGCTGGGGTGAGCACTTAGAGTGATAATAACACTTGGTGTGTTTACTTGGACATCCAAGACAAACCATAAAGGTGATTACAAGAATACTACTTATAAAGGGGTATATGCACTGTAAGTAAATTCGTTCATGTGAAGTAAATATGTTTACTTGTCAGTGAATAGAATGAATAGGAATAATGTTAGACTTTGATTCATGCATATGATGTTGATATTAACCTCAGTCAACATGCAGATATCTATAAAATACTTCAGGTTGATGACCCAAAAACACTAGATGAAATCCATTACTTGAAAAGGATTGAGGTATGCATGGCAAGCCGAGATTCGACTAGAAGGACTGTCGCTTGAGGAACTCCAACAAAGAGTGACACTCCAAAAAGGGGTCATGTAAAACAATTTGTACTTATGCATTCTTCTAATAACATTGGGGGGTATGTATAATATGATAATTGGCATGGACTGGTTGAACAGAGTATGTTTAGTTAATTAAAACATAGACTTCGTATGTGGTGAAAGGCACAATGAATTGTGTGATGGTCTGATAAAAAGGCGTGATGCATAGAATCGTATGGAGTATGATTGTGTAATCATGGGTATGGTAAGTTGCTATATTTACGTGAATAAGGTGAAAGTATCTTGCAATTTTGATAATGTCTATAAAAATAACTATATGGTGTCCTGGAAATAGTAGCAACTGATAGGGTTTGAATTACTTAGTGTTGTAATTTTGAAAGTCACTTCAGAGACTAGTGTAAATCCTACAATGAAAGGATTGTATGCATGGGAGCTCACAAAAATTGCTTGGATGATAGAAAGTACAGCTTGCAGGTAGAATTGATTAAGAAATGGTTGTACATTTATTTCCAACAAAATAAAGACAAGAATCTACCATGAACAAAGGCCAAACGTCCAAAAAGGATCTCATGGCGGTGAAACCTAAACATGACATATTTCTTAATCCCAGAATTGGGATTTTGATATTTTTATATTGATTGTTTGATTGATATAGAATTGTGTTAAGATGACATGTTATGTGTGGTTGTGCAGGTTTGGAAGCCAGAGTAAATAGTAGGGGATAAGTACCCCCGCTTACCAAAGCCAGACAATATGAGGAAGGCCTCAGAATTGCAAAAATCTATTTTTTGTAGAAGACAGAATTGTAAATTCACATTTGGATTTGATTGACTATGTATTGATTGTTTGATGTTAGGAACCATGTCAGGAGACACCTTGCAGAAATCCATTTGTGATGTCCTGCAAGAACAAAGCACAATGACAAGAACCTTATATTTGGGTAATTCAATTAATGTTTTGAATAAATAAATTTATGATGACATCCCATGTGGACTTCCTACTTGTATGTCGAGCAGGTGAGACGATGGAATATGCCCTTGGGGGAGGTCTTGTGGGTGCCATTGTTGTCTGAGGTCAAGGAAGGATACCTGTGGAGTTAAAATAAGATGTCTATGTGAATATGTATTTGGCTTATTTAGCATCTTCTTACTGATATACATGCCTGATATTGCAGATTTAAAATTTGTTTGATTCAAATGTGATACACAAACTGCCTGATGCAGGGTACCCTAGTTACCAAAAGATAATAACAACCCTCAGAAAGCAATTTTTTTGGCCCAAGTTAAAGAAATATTTAGTTGACTATCTGTCTAAATGTTTGCAGGTGAAGGTTGAACATTGGCATTTAGCAGGTTTGTTACAATTTTTGCCAATTCTCGAATGGAAATGGGAGCTAATATCTTTGGATTTTATCACAGAAATATTCCTAAAGGAAATATTTTCGACTGCATGGAGTACCAAGGATGGCAATTTTTTATCGGGATGTCAAGTTTACATCAAACTTTGGAAATCTATATTTGTTGTGTTGGAAACCAAGATAAAATTCAGCACTAGCTACCACCCTCATACGGATGGACAAACATAACGAACAAACCAATTCATTGAAGACATGCTGAAAAGATTTGTTCATGATGTTTCTCATACAATTGATTGAAATGTGATCCAGGTGGAACTAGAGGGAGAGTTCCAAGAGGTTGAAATGGAAGTATAAGAACACTGAGGACAGTGTTGCATTAAGGAGGGTGTGGATGTAATATCCCCCAAATTATAAACATTATTTGTAATATAAAATCTCGACTACATATTTTGATGATGAGTTTGGCTGACTGTGGAGTCTGTCCAAACGGTCCCTGGAGGACAGTTGTAACTTCTATATTTTGCCTTTAATAAAAATCTGAATGAAAGGGACAATCCACGTTAAAAGAGGGGACTATGCGTGCCAGAGGGAGAGACATAGAGAAGTAAACCTCAGGGAAGTACACCAAGTACCGGAAAGCCTAAATGGCGTCGGACAGACCCTAGAGAAATGAGGGCGTAGTGGTTGACAGGGATTCATGGTGAATGGACTGTAGCTATGGGAACCAGGGTGTAGTGGTTGAGGGGGATTCAATGGTGAATGGACCATAGATACAAAATAAGATTGGACAAACCCTAGAAGAAATCAGGGAACACAGTGGCTGACGGGGATTCCTTAGGGAATGGACCGTAGCTGCAAAGTAAGACCTAGGCAACCAAACTATAAAAAGAGCATATCTAAGGAGGCAAGACGCTGCTAAGTATGCTGGGAAAGAATGAACTCTTGTTGTGTGAGCACTCTGTGAAGTGTTAGGAAAGGGTTGAGAGAAATACTTGTTGCGTGAGCACTCTCTGTTATGCAAGTGATTTATGCCTGGGAACTAAACTGAGGTTAGTTTTCTTCGCTCTTGGCACACATATTTTAGCTCGGGGGTGATTGAGGACAGAGCAAATATGTACCTAATCTACGGTTGGATGGAACTTGGTCGTTCCCCTTTCATTTTGGATCGCTTTACAAACAGATTTTATTACTGAGTTTTGTTTCTGCAAATCTATTGAGCTTGGGATATGTTTGTATATGGGTAAATATGTTTTTCAATATCAAGGAAATGATGAATGACAGCTTTAGATTTATTGATGGGAATGATGCTTATGAAATGGTGTACTCATACGCTATTTTGAATGATTGTGCCTTGCATTTGGAAAAATGGTAACTCAAATGGTGAAATATTTTTCCTATAGAGAGTTACATGTATGCTATATGAATCCCTTTGATTGATGAGCTCATGGAATGTATGTATGTGTATAAACGAATGCTTCCATGTTGAAGAAATGATAAAGAAAGATTTGAATTGTTGACGAAAGCATTGCTCATGATCTAGTGTATGCTCATGCTCATTTTGAATGGTTATGTTTGCATTGGTTATGTAGTGCACTAGTGGTATGATACCCTGCTCTGTTAAATCAAGTTGTGACTGCAATGACTCCCTAGTAAAGCAGTACACATACTCTGTTTGATGCTTTGCATTTGGGTTTTATCATTCTGCAAAGAGAAGTATTCATGTTCTTTTATGAATGACTAACTGCATTGGCTACATGAATTCATTAAAGATGCCTTGTACTCACTTTGTTTCAATCCACTGTAACTTGTATTAGTGGTATGGCTCCTTACAGGGGAATACTCATGTTCGGTTAAGATTGGTTATGGCTGCATTGTATGCATAGATCACTAAATATGTAATGCAGCTACTCTGTTTTAATTCATTGTAACTTGTATGTTGATATAGTTTCCTCGAAAGGGTTACTCCTGCTTGGCTGAAATCATGTGACTATAGTTAGTTATACATGGATTTTGAGGTTATAGAATCCATTCTCTGTTCTAAGGGCCTGAGATTATCCCCTTGGCCACCTGACCTTTCTAATTATTGTATTTATTGTTCTGTTATGAGTCACTTGGATGTATTATTGTTCTACTGTAAGGGACCCATGTATAAATTCTAAGTGTTGAATGGGATAAACCCTTCCTAGCTTAGGGAAGTCCCTGTATAATACCTTCGTCCTTAGATGAAGGTTAAAACTGTGAAGGAAAGTGTGGCAATAGCCACTAAAACCTACTTTAGAGTACCTAAGCTTGAATTCAACCTAAGTAACGAACTCGGCCTAAGTATGTGAGGCTACTGAAGATGAACAACCCCTGGGATTCACCTAAGAGTGACACACAGTAAAATGGTGTGGATTTTATAAGGAAGAAAGTTATTAAGTTTTGTGTGTTCTGCAATCCGCATTGCGGAAGCAAAGTTGCAGGAAGGTCAAAACATAAAGAAGAATGTTCCTTCTACAATCCGCATTGCAGAAGTGGAATTGTGGAAAGGTAAAAAGTGAAACGGAATATGTGCTTTCCACAATCCGCAATCTGCATTGTGGAATGTGGAATGCAGAAAGTGAAAGAAGAATATAAAGAAAATATGGGGTTTCCGCAATCTGCATTGTGGAATGCGGAATGCAAAAAGGAAAAATTGTTAGATTGATAAAGTTTCCGCAACTTGCAATCTGCATTGCGGAATGTGAAATGCGGAAAGGAAAAACTAATAAAAATGTTAGAGTTTCTGCAATCCGCAATCCGCAATTATGGAAAGCAAAAAGTTAAATTGTTAGAATATATGGGTTTCCAAAATTCACAACGCACATCTGAAGGTAGATCAACTGTTGTGGTTCATTCCGCAAGAATAAACGATGCGGAAGGAGTTTTACAGAAAGAAAATTGTGAATATCGTTTGAGCAATTTTACAATTCCGCAATCCGCAACCCGCACCTGAAAGTAGATCGTCGATTGTGGGTGATTCTGTAAGAATCAACGGTGTGAAAGCAGTTTTGCGGAAGGGTAATTGCAGAAGTCTGATTGAGGAATTTTACAATCCTGCAACCCGCATCTGAAATTATATCGACGGTTGGGGTTGATCCTACAAGAATCAACGGTGCGGAAAGTTAAACTGTGGATATTTAAGGATTCCGTAATCCGCATTGCGGAATGCGAAACGGGGGGAATTGTGGAAATATGGGTTTTACGCATTGCGAAATGCAGAAAGGAAGTTGTTTAAAAACTAAGGGTGTTTCTGCAACCTGCAATCCACATTGCGGAAGCAGAACTTGCGGAAGGAATATTTATTTGCGGAAAGAAATTCTATTTGCGGAAGGATTGATATGATAGAAGGTTGAACTTAAGTGTGAATGTTATAGAAATATTCATGGCCCGAATCGTATATGAAAGAATATGTGTGTGTGTGTGTGTGTGTGTGTGTGTGTGTGTGCATTTTAGCAGGTTATATGGGTATGTTACACATAAGCATCAGGAAACACACATGTTGCTCTTTACTAGTTTCATGTACAATTAATCCCTTAATTTCTTATGAAACTTACTTACCTGATCTTTTTTCTTAGCTAGTTTACTACTATATTCAATACCTCATAGATAGGAAATCTTTATTAATACTCGTTCCTAGCTACTTTAAATCTATTTTGATGATTTCTTTTAAATCTTGTTTATCAACTTTACCTTTTGAAAGAATAAGATAGTCCCACCTTTGTTATATGTTTAGAGGTTAAGAGGGTCATTCCAATGTTTTGAAAAGAGCACTGAACAAGCAAATATAAGAAGGATATATCCCCCATACATAGATGGTACTATTCCTCATGGTTATTTTGATGTTGCATCCAATGTAAATCCAAACACAGGTGGGGTTGGAGGTACCGTGTCTTTCAAAATCACATTTGAGTGTGGTTTAGGTCAAGGAATCAACAATAGAACGGAGTCGAGTGGTAACCTATCTAATGCAACTTGCAAAGGATCATAGAGTGGAGAAGTTGGTTGTATATGGGGAATCCTAGATTATTATCACATGGTTAAATGACTCGAGACAACAGAATAATATTATCTTCATGGAAATGGTTAGTTGTCAGAAGAGATAAAAAACAATCTTTGAAATTATCTTCAACCACATATACAAGGAATACAAAATGGAAGCAGATTTGCTTCAAAAATAATTAGTGTCTTGAGATTGGGGCTCTATGTTGATCCAACTCTTTCTATCTCCTAGATCAATGGCTTTTTAACTATTTTTAATCTTTAAGTTTGTTCATAATGTTTATAGTGCATTGCATTGTGCTTTAGTTATTTTCCAAGTTTATGCATATTTTTGAAGATGTAAATTATTGCTTATAATTTAATGCCTTCATGCATATTATAGAGGGTTTTCACCTCTTTTTTATGATTACTGGTTTCTAATTTGAGTAGATTTCAAATGTAATCTTTTTATTTCATGATAAATGGAAAGGTTGCGATTTTTCTTGTTGGAAAAAAAACCCCAAAACATGAATAAGATTCACTCCAATAAAAATCTATTAGTGTTATTTTCTTATCTAAGAGAACATATGAAAAACAATTGGGAAATGATTAAACTAATATCAAATCAATTTTAGCCCTGTAAGCTTAAGTCAAGTAGATAAGTGATTTGAGCTTCATGTAAAAGGTCTCAAGGTCAGTTTTTTGAGTTGGTTGTCTTTGTTGTGTGCCTCAATGTCTTTGTTGGGCCAAGGCATAATCAATACTAATGAGATTTCACTATATGTCATTCTTCCTTCATTCTAAATATAATTTCCTTCATTCTTCCTTACAATAATAGGCATAAACTCCACCATTAATAAGTATAATTATTTTCACTGGACTAATTTTAAGAAAAGTTCAAATATATGACTCATTGTGTTATCCTGAAACTTAGCTATATCATTCCACATTACAACCAATTATTAAAAACACACACATCAGTCAACACACATGTTGATATTTTCTAGTTGTATGTACAAATAATTCCTTAATTTCCTTCAGATCTCACTTGTCCAGCCTCTTTTCTTAGCTAGTTTGTATTAGATATTCTTTAATTAGGAAATTTTTATTTACACTCTTTCCTAAAAACTTTATATATACATATAGAGAGAGAGACAGAGAGAGAGAGAGAGATTGAAGGTTTCATTTAAATCTATTTTATCAACTTTATCTTCAAGATGATAAGAGAATCTAGTCTCTATTATATTTTTATAGGTTAAAGAGAGCACTCCAAAGTTTTGGAAAGAGCAAAAAGAAAGCAAAGATAAGAGGATGGATCTCCTAGACATAAATGTTATTATTTCTCTTGGTTATTTTGATGGTGCAAATAATATAAACCTAGGCTAGAGGTCTATTGTTACCACCCCATCTCTCAAAATCACATTGAATGTGGTTTAGGTGAAGGAACCAATAATAGAGATTCGCTAAAGGCGGTAAACTATTAATGCAACTTGTAAAGTATCATTTAGTGGAGAAGTTGGTTGTCTATGGGGATTCTCATATGATAATTGTGTGGTTAAATGGCTCAAGACAATGAAAAAACATTAATCTCCATGGCAGTTTTCAACCATCCAAAGAGATCAAACAAACATTCTTTGAGATTAACTTCGAGGACATTGTTATATAAAAAAATATAACATAATATATCAATATTAAATATCAATATTAATTATTAATATTAATATATAGTAATAATTAATAATGATTAATTAGTTAATTAGAAAAAATTAAATAGATGTACCCTGAAAATGCACAATAAGGCTTATATAAATCCCTACCATTGTAAATGTAAATCATATATCTTATCTCATACTTTTATACATAAATTATTTTATCCAAATGGATTTTTATATACTATTCCAACTATTTTAGTAGTAAGTGTGTGAGCGGACTTTTGTTTGGCTCATTTCATATCAGAGCCAATCTAATTATGCCTTGTGGCCAAAATTGTCGAGGCTTCTTTGAATTAGATTTTTGACCTTACTCAAAAGAAAGAGAATTTTTTTTTTAAAGTGAAAAAAAAAGTATAAACAAAGAGCTAAAAGAAGCAAAGAGAATAAAATATAGAAACCGCACATAGTTTCTTAAAAAAACTATACATGGTTTCTTTTCCAACAATAAGCAACGCATAATTTAATAAATTCAATATTACACAATAATATTCATATTATTTTCATTGAATTTTAAAATTCTAATTTTCTAAACTTCGTATATATTAATTTATTATAATAACGTTTATTATTATAAAATTACTCAATCCCAATTTTTAAAATATTGTTATTAATTATAATAACATATTATTATTATTATTAATTTTAATAACTATTGGAAAACAAAAAAAATCAAATGGGATTAATAATAATTATTATTATTATTAGGAAATAATAATTATTTTTGGAAAATGAAAAGGTTATTTAACCTAATAAGAAGAAGACAAGATGTAGTCAAAGGAAGACAATTTATCGCCAAAAAATTCAAAATCAAAGGAAGAACCTTCGAAGAAGTCTGTTAATTCAAGCCTCGTCAAAGGATTCAAAATCAAAAGAATGACTAACTATCATCAAAGAAATCAAAGACCATGGAAGCCAAATTAAGGCGTTATCAAAAAGACACTGATGAATTGCGAGACATGAATAACAATTTGGAAATAAGGATTAAAATACATGAGATTCAAAAGGAGTTCAAAGAACGACAAATTTCCGACAAAAAAAATGATATAGAAAAATTGTCTACGAAAATTGAGGAATTAAAAGACAAAAAGGATTTCAATCGGAGATTAAAAAATCAGGATATAAATAAATAGTTAAACGAGTATAAAGAATAAATAATACGCTTGAACAAAATCGTTAACGACAAGGATGGAGAACTGACATGAATACAAAAGAAATTAAAAGATCAAGATTCAAAAGTCTGCAAGTGTTGACAATAGATAAAAGTTCTTCAACAACAAAATGACAACTCTAAAAAGGCACACAAGTTAGAGATCCCAAAAAGTAATAAAGCATTATCCAACAATTCCAAAGAAATTTTCAGATTAAAGAACCATAATAAGACGTTAGTCACGAAAATTATGAAGTTGAAAAATAGTTGGAAGGAAGAACACTCTACAAAATACATTCATGGAAAATTTCTAGACAAGCAAGAAGAAAATATCTCCTTTAGAAATCATAACAAAGATCTTAAGGGTTAACTTAATAAGTCTAAAGATGATAGAAAGTCACAAGTAGAATTGATTAAGAAGTTTCAAAGTGACAACATGCAGTTAAAAAACAAGTTGGAAAAGATACAGAACAAAACATTAAAACCTCAAGGGATGAAAATACAACTTCCAACTCAGATTAATGCTCAAAAGGCGACGCTCCTAAAATAAAATTGCAATGTGAAAATTCTCTATCAACACCCCAAACATAAAAACTGATATCCTAAAAAGGGGGAAATGTCAAAACATAATGGTACTAATGTGATCAAAGCTCTCGACGTCAAATCAGTAGGGATCCCAATAGTCGGCAACAAATAAATTTGGGATGGATTGATCCATCAACATATTGAAAGTTATGCTCTACACTTAGAAGTTTGTATCGACATGTTTCATCAGCTACGACGTAAAAAGGAATGATGCAACAACACTATAAGGCTTTGAGGGAAAAGTCTTTCTAAGAAAGAGGCAATGCTATATAATAATTAAAAAATATAACATAATATACAAATATATATAAATATTAAATATGAATATTAATTATTAATACTAATATATATTAATTATTAATAATGATTAATTAGTTAATTAGAAAAAAAGTAAATAGATGTACCCTTTCATCTAAAAAGGCATGATAAGGCTTATATAAAGCCCTACCAATGTAAATGTAAATCATATATCTTATCTCATACTTTTATACAGATATTCTTTTATCCAAATGAATTTTTAAATACTATTCCAAATATTTTGGTAGTATGTGTGTGAGAGAACTTTTGTTCGGCTCAAACATATATAAGGAGTACAACATCAGAGCAGATTTACTTAAAAAACAAGCATTGTCTTGAGATCTAGGGTCTATGTTGATCAAACTCTTCAGGGATGGAGCAGAGGAAACTTTGCATCTTAGATCCATAGATCTTTAACTATTTTTAAAGTTCAATTCAAGTTTGTTGTGATGTTTATAGAGAATTGTGTTGACTTTCTGTTATTTTCTAGTATATATGGACTTTTGAAGGTGTGTTTTTTTCTTTTCATACAATGCTTTCATGTGTATTAAATAGGGTTTAGTCCCATTTTTTAATGACCAATGCTTTCAGGCTTGAGTAGATTTTAAATGTAATTCTTTTGTTTGATGATAATGGAAATATTACGTTATTTTTCACTAGAAAACAAAATTTCCAAACATGAATAAGATTCACATTAATCAAATTCTATTAGTGTTATTGTCTTATCATGAATAACATATTCAACTAAAACTGGGAAATTATTGCTAATATCAAAGCATAAACTTAGCCCAATGGGCTAGCTCAAGTGGTTGAGTGTTTTGAACTTCATGCGGGAGTTCTTTGGGTCGATTCACTAAGTTGGTCGTCTGTGTTGCATGCCTCACTTAGTGACTCTACTAGGTTAGGAGCCATGATTAGCACCAATGGGTTTGCACTTGGTATCATCCTCAAATGCAGGGAAGTGCTCAAGCGTTTCACCACGAGGTTTTCCTTAGAAAAATCAAAGAATAAATTTATATACACAATATAATGACATGGATGAATGACAATTGGGTTTACCCCGAGTGGTTGTGGGATAGAGTGTTATACTCCCCACCCATGTTATATTCCCATAAATGACATGTTGAGCTCATAATGAGTATATGTAATGGTTGTGGGCCCTATTGTTGATTGGGCTTGTGCCCTGAAGAATCTAGGGTTTACCCTAGGTACCATCCTTGAAATGAGGAAAAGTGCTCGAGGGTTTGCCCTAAATGTCTCTTATATAATAGAAACAATATCAAAGTCTATTGGATAAATAAGTTATTTTCATTATCGTAAACATGGAATGATATAAAGATCAATGCCTCAAAATTACTATGATATATTATCATTATTATAGAAAATACAAGTAGATAAAAGATCAATGCATCTGAGATTCTTATAATACAAACCAATGATGGATAGAGAGGCTAAGTATCCTTCAATCCACATATGATACTCTTCATTCTTCCTTAGAACAGTATGCATCGACTCAATCATTAATAGTTGCACGTACAGCTAATTCCTTCATTTTTTATTATTTTTTAATCCTTTAATTGCTTATGAATCTCATATGTCTGACATTTTTTATGAGATTCTTATGATACAAACAAATGATGGTGTTGAAATATTGCAATTTCGAAGAATATTCTAAATGTATTTTACTCATGTACCCCAAGGGAGATGTCTTATTCCTCCGTCTGGATGTTACTATTGTATTTGGTCATCATAAAGTCATGAGGTATAACCTCCATTGTAAGTCGGGACAATAGTATCCCAATGAATATAATATAATATTGTTTTGAGTCTTCCTAGGTGAAGTCGGACCAGTCAGTTTAGTGGTGCCAACTTGTTAGGGTAAAAGTCAAGTAACTTAAAGAGTATAAATACCTCATTTGAACACACACACACACACACACTTGTGTAGAATAGGAGAGAGAGAGAGAGAGAGAGAGAGAGAGAGAGAGACCAGCAAGGAGGAGAATACATGTTTTGGGGTTTTATCTTATACATCTATATAGAGGAAGTTTTTCTAGGTTCTCTTCCTCTTGAGGGTTTCCCAGGATAAATACTGTCTATCTTGTGATTGTGTTTCTTTCAGTCGTTCTGCATATGCTACTATTGTGAATTTGAATTAAACACTAATTATATCTAGCTAAGCATATGAAATCTTAACATGGTATCATAGCTAGCCTGAATAGAACAGCTTTCACAAGGTGAAACTCTCTATCCTCTCCCTCTAGAAGAAATTAGGGTTTCTGTTAAGTTTGGAATTTTGAAGATCTGCTTGCATAAAAAGTTGTGCCTACCTAGAGTGCATCTACTGAGACCTAGATCGAAGTTTTTGAGTGGGTGGATCTCTGGAAAATCCAAACCCTAGTTTGGTCTTGAACCAGAAATCTGTAGAAAACGAGAACCAGAAATCTACAAAAACTGAAATCTCGCAAGCAAGTTTTGAACGGTGAAAAATTGGGATATCTTGAAACCAAGTGGACCAACCAACTTACCTCAGTCAAGCGCATCTCCTGGTAAGGTCAGCTTTTCATTTTGATAAATTTCAATTTTTAGTGACCTCTTAGATAGGATGGACCCAAGCACTAAGCTTGAGGACAAGATGGAAGGCATAGAAAACTTCCTAGCATGAAAGTATAGGATTGGTATTATTATTAGAGAGAATGGTCTTGAAAAATACATCAAGGATGAAGTTGCAGAACCGAAAGAAGATGAAGCTAAGGATAAACATCAGAAAGACCTAATCAAGACAATGAGGATCATTGTTGATTCTATAAAAGATCACTTGATCCCTCAAGTGTCATCTAAGAGGACACCAAAGAAAATGTATGATGCCCTTTACAGAATGTATGAGGGAAAGAATATCAACAGAAAGATGAATTTGAGAGCTCAACTAAAGGGTACCAAGATGAGTAAAGAAGAATCCATTCAAGATTACTTCACAAGGGTCTCCCAGTTTAGGGAACAACTAAGTGCCATTGGAGACTCCTTTGATGAAGATGAACTAGTTATAACTGCTCTCAACGGTCTCACTAGACCCTAGGATTCATTCATACAGACTCTTTGTGCCCGAAAGGAAAGTATGAAGTGACATTGTATGGGAATATTGCATCCAAGAAGAAGCTAGAGACGTAGCTAACAAAGAAGTTATACTTAGAGAAGATGATCAAGCTCTAGCAGCCCATACTAAAAGAAGAATACAACCAAACTTCAAGAAGGATAGGCACAAGGAGCATAGACCTCCAAAGAAGTTTCAAAGGGAAACAGAAAACAGCCAAAAGAAAGACTACTCAAAATATCAATGTTATAATTGTCATAAGATAGGAGACCTTGCCAGAGAATGTCCATTAAAGAAGAACAACAACAAAAGACATCATGCTCATCTAGTTGAAGATGAGGATGAAGAAGAAGAAGAAAGACCTCGAAAGAGACAAGAAAAAGAAGAAGATGTAGAAGAATATGTACTATTCTCTGCACTCTCTGTGTCTATAATACCTGGACAAGATACATGGCTTATTGATAGTGGTGATTCAAAGCACGTGACAGGGAAGAATCAAACTTTGTCAAGACTTGAAGATAAGAACTCTCCTCAGAAAGTATCATTAGGAGATGACTACCAATATCCCATCAAAGGCATTCGTGAATCAAGCTACAAGCTTGAATCTGGAACCTCCATGAAGATGAAGGAAGTACGATATGTACCAAGTTTGAAAAAAAAACTTACTTTCCATTTCAACATTAGATAAGAAAGGATATAGAATTTCTTTTATATATGGACAAGTACTCATGTGGACCAAAGAAAAGACACTTGAAGATGTTGTGGTCATTGGTGAAGAAGAAGGAGGATTGTACAAACTCAAAGGACATCCAAAAACCGCCTGTGCCCATGAAACCACTAGCTCAAGTGAACTATGGCATAGAAGGCTTTCTCACATCAACTACAAAGCATTGCCCTATGTGAGCAAAGTGGTAATAGGTTTACTAGATTTGAAGGTTGATCGTGAAGGTACTTGCAAAGGATGTGCAAAAGGAAAGAATATCAAAAATCCATTTCTGAAGAGTGAAACAAAGACTAAAGGCACATTAGAATTAATTCATTCTGATGTATGTGGTCCTATGCCCTCCACTTCTTTAAGTGGATATGAATATTATGTCACATTTATTGATGACTACTCAAGAAAGACATGGATATACTTCTTGAAGACAAAGAGTGAAGTGTTCAAGAAATTCAAGGAATTCAAGGCCTTGATAGAGAAGCATTCAGAAAGAAGAATCAAGACACTCAAAACAGATAATGGTGGAGAATATACTTCAAAATAATTTGAAGCCTTCTGCAAAGAAGTTGGAATCAAGAGGGAACTAACCACTCCCTACAATCCCCAACATAATGGTGTTGCGGAAAGAAAGAATAGAACCATTATGGAAGCAATGAAAACAATGATTCATGATCAAGACCTTCCCATGCATCTATGAGCTGAAGCAGCAAGAACAACTATGTATGTGAAGAACATATTATCTCACAGTGTCCTTGGATTCAAGACTTCTGAAGAAGTGTATACAGGAAAGAAACTTGAAGTGAGCCATCTCAATATATTTGGTTGTCTAGTGTATGTACATATTCCGAAAGAGAAGAGGACCAAGTTGGATCCTTCTGAAAAGAAGGGAATATTTGTTGGATATTCTGAAGTCTCCAAATCCTTGAGGATATACATTTTAGGATTCCATCATATAGAGATTAGTAGGGATGTAACATTTGACGAAGAAACGGCTCTTAAGAAATGTAGAAGGTGACAGCTGGAAGAAGTACATGAAGAGGATGTACCTCCCAGAAAGGTAGAAGTTGAACCCTCTCCTGAAATAATAGCGTCAGAAGATCATGATATGCTAGAACCTCAGGAACCCCCTACTATGGTTATATCTTAAAAGAGAAAACCTACTTGGGTAAGAGAAATCATGAAGAAGCAGAGAAGTATGGAGCTCCAGAGGGCTCCACAAGAACAAGCAAGAGATCAAATCCATTCTCCAACTATGTAGCTTTGATGTGTGATCTTGTAAATCAAGAACCTACCAATTATGAGGAAGTCGTACAGAAGAAAGAATGGGTAGAAGCAATGACGAAAAAATACCAGTCAATAATGAAGAATGATGTTTGGGATATAGTACCGAAACCAGAAAACAAGAGTGTAGTATCTTCGAAGTGGATCTACAAGGTAAAACATGTTGTTGATGGAAGTATTGAAAAATACAAGGCAAGATTTGTGCCTAGAGGATTCTCTCAGAAAGAGGGAATTGATTATGAAGAGACATTTGCGCCAGTAGCAAGGTACACTTCCATCAAAACTATCATGGCACTTGATTCCATGATGAAGTGGAATCTACATCAAATGGATGTAAAAATATCCTTCCTGAATGGTGTAATTGAGGAAGAAGTATACATCGAACAACCATAAGGATTTGAAGTCGAAGACAAAGTGACTCATGTATGTATGTTGAAAAAGGCTCTGTATGGACTGAAGCAAGCTCCTAGAGCTTGGTATGGAAGAATAGATAAATTCTTAACAAGCTTGTGTTTTACCAAAAGTAAAGTTGATCCTAACCTTTACCTTCAGGTTATGGATGATGAACCCGTCATACTATTGTTGTATGTGGATGATCTATTTCTGACTAGAAATGAGAAACATATCACAAAAATCAAGAAGAAGGTAGATGAAGAATTCGAAATGAAAGATATTGGATTGATATACTATTTTCTCGAACCGGAAGTGTGGCAGAGCCCAGAATAAATATTTCTGAACCAAGGAAAGTATGCAGTGGAAATCTTGAAAAGATTTGATATGTTGGATTGTAAATCCATGGCCACACCCATGGATACCAACCTGAAGTTGTTATCTAATGAATCATCGGAGTTAGTGGATATGACTCAGTACAGACAAATTATTGGGTCATTGATGTATCTGACGAATACAAGGCCAGATATATGCTTTGATGTGAACACCTTAAGTCAGTATCTAGTTAAACTTAGACGAGTTCACCTGATAGCTACAAAGCATGTGATGAGGTACCTAAAATGTACGATAGACTTTGGACTATACTATGATAGAGATCATGACTACATATTGTATGGATATATGGATTCAAATTGAGCGGGAAGTGCCGTGGACAGAAAGAGCACCTCAGGTGGATGCTATTGTCTAGGATCCGCCATGATCTCATGGTTTAGCAAGAAACAGTCTAGTGTTGCTCTCAGCACAGCTGAAGCAAAATACATAGCAACTTGCTCCGCTAGTTGTGAAGCCATATGGCTTCAGAAGCTGATGTCAAGTCTATTTGACATGGAGTTGGATACCACAGTGATTCTATGTGACAACTAGAGTTGTATAAAGATGACATAGAATCTTGTATTCCATGATAAATCAAAGCACATAGAAATCCGATATTTTTACATAAGGGATATGGTACAGAAGGGAGCTATAAAACTCCAGTATGTGAATACCGATGAGCAAGTTGTTGATGTGTCGACCAAGCCTCTATCTCGAGTAAAGTTTGAATACTTCCGTGGCAAGCTTGGTGTAGTCCGAAAAGGATTTTCTCGCAAGGAGGAACAAGGATGATATAGATCCATTCTCACAAGGAGGAACATTGATGATGATGATGATACAAACTTTTCTCACAAGGAAGAACAATGAAGATTTGGACCCTCCTCAAAAAGGTGGAACAGTTCAAAGATATGAACCCACCTCGGAAAAATGGGGAGCAGGTTGATGATATGGATCATCCCTGGAAAGGGGGAGTGATGATGAGATTGTCATTGATTATTGGATGGAAGTGATGCTCCAGTACAAAAAAGGCCAAGTGTGTCTGCAGATGTTGATGAGGTCCAACATTCATTTGTGGATGATAATATCCTCTTTTGAGGATGGTCTTCTGGATAATAACACTCTGCTATCGAGAGTGGTCCTAGCTCTTAGTGGCTAAGGATGGTCATGTAGACGATACTTTCTCATGGCGAGTGTACCTACATTCATTTGTAGATGTCATAGAATAACACTCGCTTGGGAGTGGTCCTAGCTTTAAAGTTAAGGATGCTCTACGATGAGTCCTTACGAACAACATGTCCTGCATTTAGGTGCGGACGAGATCTGCAGTTGCAGACGATACTCTCGCATAGAGTGTTCTACATTCACATGTAACTGTCATAGAATAACACTCGCTTGGGAGTGGTCCTAGCTTTAGAGATGAGGATTCTCTACGACGAGTCCTTACGAACGACAGGTCTTGCATTTAAGTGCGGACGAGATCTACAGTTGCAAAAGATACTCTCGCATGGAGAGTGTTCCTACATTCACATGTAGATTTCATAGTATAACACTCGTCTGGAGTGGTCCTAGCCTTAACAAGCTGAGGATGGTCTGCTTTGAGTCTTGCATCTAGTTACGGATGATAGGTCCTGCATTCATTTGCGGACAAGATCTACATTCAGTTAAAGATGATATGGGTTTGCATTCATTTGTCGACGATCTAGCTAGTCAATGCTATGGACCCTCCTCGTTAAGGGGGAGTAGGCTGATGAGGATTGCATCATCCTTGGACCTATGTCCTAAAGTGATAGGGATTGATCATCCTGCAAAGAGATCATGTGTACTGCAGGTAGTGTTGTGGCAAATGATTGAAAAGATCGAAGTGTCGCTGCAAAGGAAAAGGATCAAGAAGATCGAAGTGTCGCTGCAAAGGATCAAGAAGATCGAAGTGTTGCTGCAAAGGATCAAGAAGATCAAAGTGCTACTGCAAAGGATCAAGAAGATCGAAGTGTTGTTGCAAAGGATCAAGTGTTGCAGAAGATGAAGACTCAATGTTGTAGAAGATGTTGTTCCAATACTAAAGACATTGAAGATATTCCAATAACTGTTACAGTTGATGATCGTTGAAAACTTCCTATGACGTATAGATGTATTACCTTAACACTACTGAAGATGCTCTCTCTCGTTACTCTTATAGTTGATGATGTTGTTGTCAGTAGAATACCCTTCTCGTTAAGGGGGGGTGTTCAAATATTGTAACTTCGAATAATATTCTAAATGTATTTTACTGATGTATCCCAAGGGAGATGTCTTATTCCTCCGTCGGGATGTTACTACTGTATTTGGTCATCATAAATTCATGACGTAGAACCTCCATTGTAAGTCGGGTCAATATTACCCCAATGAAGATAATATAATATTGTTTTGAGTCTTCCTTGTTCAAGTCGACCCAGTCAGTTTAGTGGGGCTGACTTGTTAGAGTAAAAGTCAAGTGACTTAAAGAGCATAAATAGAGAAGTTGTGTTCCTCATTTGAACACACACACACTCACTTGTGTAGAGCATAGGGGGGAGCGAGAGAGAGAGAGAGAAGCAAGGAGGAGAATACATGTTTTGGGGTTTTATCTTATACATCTATATAGAGGAAGTTTTGTTGGGTTTTCTTCTCCTTGAGGGTTTCCCAGGATAAATATTGTGCCTATCTTGTGATTGTTTTTCTTTCAGTGATTCTGCATATGCTACTGTTGTGAATTTGGATTAAACACTAATGATATCTAGCTAAGCATATGAAATCTTAATAGATGGATAGAAAGGTTATGTTGATAAAAACATCCATGCATCTCAATTTCTTATTATACAAATAAACAATCCTTGAAGTGGCTAGCTAAACATAACATTCTTTGGTAGTCCTTACAAAAATAAGTATCAACTCAACCATTAGTATCTTTGTTCTATGAATTAATTTTAAAAAATTATAATATTCCTAAAACTTAGCTATACTATTCCAATCTGCAAATAATTGTTCACAGATCAGGAAACACACACGTTGCTTTTTGCTAGTTGCATTGCTAGTTGTATGTACAATTACTTCTTTAAAGGCTTTTGATTCGCACTTATCCAAACTTTATTTCTTTGCTAGTTTGCCACTCTTTCAAATACTTCTCTGTTAGGCAAACTTTTCTAACTCTTCCCTAGCTTAGTGTAGATATTGTTTGATGGGTTTGTTTAGATCCCTTTTATCAACTTTGCCTTCCAAAGTTTTTAGAGACAGCCATGTCATGCAAGGCATACCTTTCAATGTATCAATTAATTGAATCTCATATCATCTTATATTCAGAAAATGATGCGTAGCTCAAAGTTGTCTTTAGTTTCCATACAATTAGCAATATCTCTAATGACAATAAAAAGTCAACAGAATGACACCATTGTGCAAGCAACCCCTCATGTTGAATGGATGCTTCCAAGATATTCAAGTGGCTTATATCAGAATAAGCTTTAACAACAACTAAATTGCGGTCATTTAATTCATTCGGGGATATAAATTAGATTAAATATATCTACAATGTACATACATTGAAAAAATGATGGGAAATTAAGAGTGAAAAAGGGAAGACCAAAAGCTTAACAACATTTGGATCTGCAATATATGCTGTTGAAGGCCTTTACAATCTTTTTAGTGTGATGATGATAGAACAGTATACATGTTCTTGCATTTTAATGTGAATTTTAGCAATTAATTCATCTATATAAAATAGATGGGCAATAAAACAATCTCTCTAATGTGCAGATGTGAAATGTAATTGGGTAGACAAAATAGTTTATGAACATAAAGACTTGCGCCAACAAACATTTAACAGAGCGGCAAGATGTATCAATTAATTGAATCTCATAGCATCTTATATTCAGAAAATGATGCGTAGATCAAAGTTGCCTTTAGTTTCCATACAAGTAGCAATATCTCTAATGACATTAAGACATCAACAGAATGACACCATTGTGCAAGCAACCCCTCATGTTGAATGGATGCTTCCAAGATATTCAAGTGGCTTATATCAGAATAAGCTTAACAACAACGAAATTGCAGTCATTTAATTCATTCAGGGATATAAATTAGATTAAATATATCTACAATGTACATATATTGAAAAAATGATGGCAAATTAAGAGTGAAAAAGGAAAGACCAAAAGCTTAACTACATTTGGATCTGCAATATATGCTGTTGAAGGCCTTTACAAGAATTTTAGTGTGATGATGATTGAACAGTAATGTTCTTGCAATTTAATGTGAATTTTAGCAATTAATTCATCGATATAAAAAAGATGGGTGATAAAACAATCTTTCTAATGTGCAGATGTGAAATATAATTGGGTAAACAAGATATAGTTTATGAACGTAAAGACTTGCGCCAACAAACATTTAAGAGAGCGACAAGATGAGCATACAGGATCACTTCTTTATAGATATATATAGATATTGTCATTGTACAAGCACACCCTCCTTAAGAGGATATCTCAAAAAAATTACGTCAAAAAAGTAAGACAATTGCAGAGTAATTTGATGCATCATCAAATCAAATATATCATAACACCTATCAATGAAATGCACTATCATTAAAATGATTTAGGGATGTAGATCACGTCAACTTTATCCATACTTGCAGAGAAATATGACAATAAATTCTTTGGTCAAAAAATGATCAAACACTGAAATTAATTTAGCTCTCATTTAGCTCTGCAATATATATGGAACCGGGTCTATCCACACTGATCAATGCCCCAGTCCTGTGTTTCAGACTAAAGCTGAGATAAATATTTAATGATGAATATTTCTATAGTATAAGCAACCTCTTATGCTGAATAGTATCTTTTTTATCAATTCGAAATGTTTAAATATAAAACAATCGCCCGAAAAAATTTGAAACAGAATTAAATGCACTCATCATTTCAAATTTCCAAGGATGTAGAATAAATTAACAAATTCCATACAGAAAAGTATAAAGACAAAGCAGTAGTTAAAAGATGATCAACCACTGTAATATTTAAATATGCAATATATACGGATTAAGGCCAGTTCATACTGATCAAGGTATTTTTTCCTTGGCATTGGAAGAGCGCAACACATGGAGAACTAATCTAGTATTTTTCTTCAAATTACATGAACGTTACATGTTTCTCCTCGCATGGGCATAAATAGCACTATTATATTATTCATTCTCCATGTTCTCGTTCTTTTGTCTTCTCAGAAAACCAGTTATTGCAATACATGTATAATCAAGACACCATTCTCAAATTATAATTCAATGATTTCCCTTGTTAGCCGTGGCTGCTAACCTCGTATACATTCTGGCCATTGACTGATACCCTCGATCATCACCAGATCGCAGAAGGTTGCCTGAAATTATTGGAGAAAACAAAAGTAAGCCTCTTTAACTCAAAAGGTTCACACAACAACAAAATTCTCAGGGAAAAATATCATTCCACTCACCGCAGTCACAATTTAAGGGGCTATCTGGTTCTGGATGTGCCATTAAAGCAATTATTGCACGACAGACGGATTGCAGAGTCCATGCTGGGCTCCAGGTAGTTTTCAAGATATCAAGACATATTTCTCCTGTCTGCATCAAATGATCAAAAACACAAGCAATACACAAATTATATTTTATACAGAAAAGCAAAGTGTAAGACCTAACAGAAACACTAGTTTTAAATTTTGATAGATCTCACTTTCCCTGCAGTGTCTACAGGAAATGGATTGATAACCAAGGCCTAAGAATTAACTGGATTTATTTAGCATAACTAATAGAAAGAAAGACACCTTGAAATGGACATTCGGATGAAATATTTTTGTCACAAACCGGACTTCAGGTGGGACTAGTGGGTACTGCTCCTTCACAGTTATGGCTAGCTGAAATACACCCTCTTGATAAGGTGTTTCTGAGGGACCCTGTATTCAATATATACAAAACAAAGCAATGGATTAAAAAAATTTGAACGAATAACTAGACAATACATGTTTGTCAAATATTGGTCCTACCTTAATGAAAGCTGTCCATTTGAATATATTTGTGGCATCACAGGAAAGCTTGATATCGGAATCCCCAGACTTGTCTCTCTGAACCTCTTTTAACTCCTTAAAGAGTCTTGCCCTTGATGCCTGAAAAGCAGATATATAGGTAATTTGTGAGAGATAAAATCTCATTTTTTCCCTACATGGACAAAATAAAAATACTGAATACTAAATTCACTTTGAAACTTCAAATCTAAGAATGTTGCAAAGGAAGCAAATGGAAAAGAAAATCCAGGAGGAAGCAACAGTATTACATAGACGACTTCAACTAGGAAGAAGAAATCAAAATTCAAGATTCCCTGAATCTAAACATAACATGTAATGATGTAGAGAAAAGCAGGTTTTGGCCAAATAAGAACTAGCTTACATAGAGTGCGATGCAACACAGAAGATCAAAGGAACCCAAAGAGGAATGGTAAAAACATAACATGCCAGGTGACCACAAAAGAAGTGGTGAAGACTGAGCAGCTTTTCCTACTTCACTAAGGCATATAGACACATCAGGAAGGAAACAAAACTAGAGAACAGCAGCTGGGACGCAGCATTTCCAGAGAGCCCTGTAGAGGACAGGACAAAACAAGCTGCAAGGATGATGCACGCCAGAAACAAGGTGCCGAAATCCACCCCAAGTGGTCTAGGTGACCCAAGCCCTTGGAGTCAAATCCAGATAAGTAGCACAAAACTTCTATGTATTCAAATATTGGATGTTGCTCCCTCTATATATTTCTTTTTTCTTTCATTTTCTTTTATTCATA
>LPNX010540086.1:416783-473001 GCA_001517045.1 Pseudotsuga menziesii | reverse complement strand
ATATATATATATATATATATATATATATATATTTTAGTGTATATTATTGTTGTTCTCAACCTGGCGTTTCCTGCAAATTTGGGGGAAACTTCTAGATGTATCCGATACTCATACCCATGTTCCCAACATTCCCGCATTCCAGAAACTTGTGCGACATAGATTAATGTCCAACAAATGACCACAAGAGTAGGTCAATGGGACTAGATGATACATCCTGTATGAATACAATGTGGGAGTGCAAATGCAGCTCCTAGAGAGTACCGAAACTAAGATAGAAAAGATGTGGGACAAGAAAGATAAAAAATTATGGTGTTGCTTTGTGGATCGCAAGAAGGCATTTGATACACAGTCAAGGATAAAGCCATAGGAAAGGCTAGTAGAAATAGGGTTTCCAGAGGAGTGGAAGGCAGCAATCCACAGCCTATACAAGCAAGTAAAGGCTAAGATCAGAACCTAGGAAGGTTAATTGGACTGTGTTAGCAGTAATATAGGCATAAAATACGGGTACCTTTTCTCGCCCACATTGTTTCCACTCTACATTGGCAAATTAGAGGAATGATTAAATCATAGAGGGGGAGAGTGAATATTGCAGGGATCATAAAAATAAAATAAAAACCCTTCTTTACAGGGATGATGTCAGCTTGCATCCAAGACACTACGCAGCCTACAAGACCATTTACAAGCATTTGAGAGCTTCTGAAAAAAGGTGGAGATGAATGTGAATACAATAAGACCATGGTAGTCTTCTTCTTGCTCAAATGAATGCCAAAGCAAATCCAGTAAAGTTTCAGAAGGGATCAGTTAGAAGATACCTAGGACTGGAAATTAATGAAAGGTTACACTGGGACATGTGCATGAGAAAGAGGCTCCAAGAGATTTGGAAAATGTTTCTCAGCACAAAGATGTGGAACAACAGAAGTATGGGATTAGAAAATGTTATGTTCCCTATTTCAAGCACTCATTGTACTTGTTCTCCTATATGGCTGCAAGGGATGGGGGGGCTCACAGAACCAAGGATCAGTGGAATCAACTAGAAGGGTGTGCACTTGCTAACATGTTCCTTGATTTGCTTGCTGCAACAGGGCCTTATCCCATTGAAATGGAGCCACTTGCAAGGTTGATTTTATAAAGTCATGGGGTGAAAGCCATGAATGGTGACCAGAAACCAGCAAAATTGGCAATGAAGAGATGAAATGAAGAAAGAGTACATGGAACCAGCAATGTAAGTCATGGTCAGTGGAGTGGGGTGTAATAGAGGAAAGTTGCCTGTTAGATGGGAGAGAGTTGCAAGCGCACTTGCAAGATGTCACAAGAAAGGAAAATGCATTAAACATGCAAAAATAAAACAACTATATTGTATAGAACATTTCAACACTAGCAGAGATTAGCATCAGGGTTATCTGAAACTCATTATCCCTTGGTGAGAAAAGCAAAGAATATGCAAATATGGAACAGCTCTCACAAATTGGGGTGGTGAGACAGGGAAATGGGTACTGTTATCACGGATTCTGTAGGGGGGATTACTCCTCATTTTTGCTAGAGCAAACCAGATTTTGAGCTGTCCACGACAATGAACATCAGAGACAAATCATGAGTCATGGATGGATGGGATCCATTTTTGAGATCATAGCTGGTTCTGTTGAGTGGGCAAAGTCTCAGAGTAGGGACCCCAGTCATTTGTTGAGCAATTCTGGGATCCTTGCCATACATTT
Organism: Pseudotsuga menziesii; assembly: GCA_001517045.1. Lineage (NCBI taxonomy): Eukaryota > Viridiplantae > Streptophyta > Pinopsida > Pinales > Pinaceae > Pseudotsuga > Pseudotsuga menziesii. Next base: position 471,289 of record LPNX010540086.1, on the reverse strand, counting down.
TGGAACCTTTTATACAGTGGATTTCTCTACTATTGGACAGTGAGATTAGATCGTGACTTAAAGGTATGTGACTATGATGTGTCCTAAAGTTGCAGTTATGTACCAGATATTATGTCCTAAGAGTATTTTATGGATGATTATATGTGGTATTGGTAGACTAACTAGCAATAGGAATTATCTTATAACTTGTGATTATTTGATAAGCATGATGAGTAGGACATTAGCATGGCACATTTAGTGTTAGTTTGTAATTTATATACATGTTATTCTATGGCAGGTGTCCATAGTGTTGCTTTAACCATCACCTGACCCTTTAGATCCATTTACTGGCCTTTACCATATTCTACCCATTCGCCTCACCTAATGCAAATCCCTGTTGATCTGGATATGGCTAAGTGATTCAAGGACACATCCCCCTTTGTGACCTCTTTGTTAGGATGGCCTCCATGTCTTTCTTGGTGTCTCAGCTCTGATGTGTGTGACAAAACTATCTGAAGCCTTAATTTTTCCTATCGGAAAAGTTACCAATGCTGAGTTCTGAACCTAGGTGGTCTAGTCACCAGAAATGTACAGCCTAGACTTGAAACAAGTGCTCCCCATCCTTGAAATTGGTTATTGGTTGGGAGGTTAGGTACTCCTTGAATTAAGAGGTTAAGCCTACTTGCTCTAAAAAGGCATTATTGCGGCAACTTCGGCGCACCTATGGACGATGGTTGGCAGCGGAGCTAAGGCCGTGTCATAACTGGTGCCCAAAACTATGTTACAAATATCATGTCGACGAATATATCGTCGAAGGTCATAAAATAAATTATCGAATTTATCAACGAAAATGTCTGCAAACATCGACAAACTTAAGAAAATACAAAAATATTCATTTTTTTCAATTTTCTAAACATCTAAAGCAACAAGAACATCAAATAAACACATTGCCACATGAATATGGAAAGAAAACAAATATATAAGATGTATAAGACATCTAGTGATCCATCACACATAAAATATTTAAAAATGAATCGTGTCCTAGATATTGAGTTCCCAACTCATGAATCACCAAAAAAATACAGTCAATGTATCTCATATTGTCATTACTTCAATTGTGTTATTGATGTATCTCAATTGCTTTTCATAAGGTTCCTATATTGGGATCCTATTCATGAATAGCGCCCTATGCCTCCCTCCTCTAACATCAATTGTGCTATTGATGTATCTCAATTGTTTTTCATAGGGTGCCTATATCAGGATCTTATTCATCAGTAGCACCCTATGCCTCCCTCCTCTAGGCTCTAGTCCTTGCCTCTATCATGAATCTCAAAGTTGATCCTCCAAGGACATAGTCAACGACTCTTACACCTTACAATTTTGATGAAACTTTATAATCCAATCGTTAAAATAGCGTAGAAAAAACTTCCCATGCTTAATAAGTAATTTTGCTAGAGTGAAGAGTACATTTTTATTAAGGTCATAACCGAGGAGTTCAACAATCAAAACCAACAACATCAAGGTACATAGAGCGGTTGATGTGCTTGATTAAATGCCAATCCCATACCCTCATACATGATAGAATCCAGTGGAAACTTTGCAATCTTAAAATCCTGAAAACCATTAAGTTTGTTGAATTTTGAATGGGATCTAAAATTCTACGTTTTGCACATGAAGTCTGATGAGGTTGGAACCACTCTCAAACATCCTAAAACAATTAATGGTAATATTAAAAATTTAAGTAAAAGGATAGAAAATGAAAGATAAGGATAACGCCACTTTTACCTTAAGAATTTAATATTACCCATTATTACTCCATTGAATCGGTCGGTTTCAGTCCAATTCTAATAATAATGTCAAAAAACCACCCCATGGCTTTATTTCTCAAATTTCATGTATTTTTTATTAGCAAGGCGATAATTTCCAAAAACATCGCAATATTTTCCAAAACATCGCGATAATTTCTATAATATCATCGATTTATCGCGAAAAAAAATGGGTTAAAATATCCAACGATATTTTGGCGATATATCATCGTTGGATTAGCCTCGCAATATATCGCGATGTTGGTGATATATCGCCAATATTTGTAACAGGGCCCAAAAGGCAATCCAAGGCCAACCAAAAGATTGCAAATGAATAAAGTGCTTCAAAGAGATCCAAAAAAAAAATTCAAATGAGAAAGTCAAACGTCAAATGAAATAAAGGAGGGGCATGCTAAAGTCAAAGGGCCAGAATATCCATTTGTGAGACACCTTGTTCCCTAGTGTCTGGCAAACTAACAAATGTCATAGAGGTTTCATGTCTCCCCGATCCCCAAGAGTAACGCAAGCCTTCCACTAATCAAACAACCCGCCTAACTAAGCCTATTGACTACTTGACCATCCACTTCACCCATTGAGGAGGGATGATCTTTGCAACTCTGTTAGATGATTTTGATTAGAGAATAATATGTATATAACCTATGTTGCAGGAAACGTGCCCTCCCACATCCCTAGCCTGTTTCCGTACGGCAAGGAAACCCATTTCGCATTAAGGAAACCCGTTTCCGAATCGTTTTTGCCTAAAAAGTGGCGTTTCCTCTATCAATCCGCTAAAACACATCTTTTTTTTTTAAATGGGTTTTTCCTTCACTGACTAGGGGTTTAGAGGCTTCTGGAAAGTTCTTCAAGGCTTGGGTTTGTTATAAAATAACACCCAATGCCCATTTTTCCCACATGGCTCAACATTTCTCTCACAGATTTCTTTATTGGCTCATGGATTTCTTCATCGGTGGCTCCAAGCTCCTCTTGCTCACTCCTCGATGCCTCCTGACAGCTTGGTGGCTCCACCACGCTCAAGACCACAACTGGTCCTTCCTCTTGCTCACAGGTATCTTCCAACAAGGCTCACAGTTATCCTCACGGCATTTTTCCAGCTCACAGTGGTGCAAGCAGCACTGCAAATACTGGTGGAGCAGCAAGTCTCCTTGTCCACTATGGACTGTTTTTTTTCCAGATTTAAGGAGCAGCAAGGTAGATCGGTTTTTTCAAAAGCAGAGACAGCAGTATTCAGTGGTTTTTTGGAGCAGCTACCGCTGTATTTTGGTAGTTTTTGCAGTGTTTTGGAGTAGCTTCACCTACAGGAAACTATTTGTGGTGAAAAGCATGCCCTATGCAACTTATTTGCTATTTTATTTTCTTTTTCTCATGGAATATGCTTCACTGTGAAGCCTTCACATATCTATTTTATATGGTTAATTTTGCTTTTTATTTTTTTTTGCAGCAACAAGGGCTTCCAACCAAGCTCCTACTTCATCCCCTAGGCTCAACAAGAGGACTGAATACTATCCTCTTTGGGCTTATGTTCAAAAGATTTCAAAATGTGGAGGTGGTGGCTCATGGGAATGGTGATGCAGTCTGTGCAAATCACAGTATACGGGCTCCTACCCAAGAGTCAAAGCACATTTCTTGCATGAAACAGGACACAGTATTGTAGGCTGCCTAAAAACAATTGACCCAAGTGAGAGGAGCAAGTATGAAATTGAGCAAGATGAGGCTAATAGGCTTAAAAGAAGACATGACCAGCTTGCGAAATCTTCCGTTCAACCTCCAAACATCGAGCCAAGGATTGTGCTTGAAGCAAGGAAGAGGAGAGCAACTCAACAACAAGTACAAGTACCAAATGCCAAAGGGACTTCTTCAATGCAAGAGAGCAGAATAGCCAAGTTGGTGAATGTTCAAGGGAGAGAAGAAGCTGACACAAGGGTGGCTAGGGCCATCTATGCTTGAGGGATACCTTTCAATGTGGTTCGGTGTCCTTATTGGCATGATCTTTTGCGGGCAATTAACACAACTCCTACAGGGTACAAGGGGCCGAACTATGAAAAAGTCCGATCTGATCTCCTAAAAAAGGAGAAGGATCTTGTGGAGGATATCTTAGCACCGATTCGTGGTTCATGGGTAGCTCCGAAGTTACCGTAGTCTCAAATACATGGACAGATACCAGGCGCAAGCCACTGATAAACATCATTGCCACTTCTCCAAAAGGAGCAATGTTTCTAAAGGCTGAAGATTGTTCAGGGGAGGTGAAAGATGCTCAATTCATTGCTAATGTTTTAATTAAAGGTATTGAGCAAATAGGGCCTTAGAAGGTGGTGCAAGTTATCACAGATAATGCACCAGTCTACAAAGCTGCAGGTTTAATTGTTGAGAGCAAGTTTGATCACATTTTTTGGACACCTTGCATTGTCCATAATCTAAATCTAATCTTAAAAGAGATAGATAAAGTTCTATGGATCAAGGAACTCACAGGGAAAGCAAGGGAGATAGTTAAATTCATCACCAACCACCACCAATCTCAAGCCATATTTCGAGAGTACTCCATATTGGAGTTGTTAAAAGTTTCCGAAACAAGATATGCCTCCAACTTCATCATGTTGGGTCGCCTTGTTGATGTAAAGCAACCATTAGTTTCTATGGTGGTAAGTCAACTTTGGGCTGAGTGGAGACAGACAGATTCAGAACGGGGAACTATGGTGCGTATAGATTGTGCCTTGATGAGGAGTGGTGGAGCAAGATAGATTTCTTGCTCAAGTTCACAACCCCAGCATTTGAGCTTCTTAGAAGCGCTGACATAGACCAACCTTTCTTGGGAGAGGTATATGATGGCATGGATACCATGGTTGAGAAGACTATGGAAATCATTTCATAGGAGTCTCCTCAGATTTTATTTATTGATGTTGGTTTTGCTGATTTGGTACAAAAAATCGTGGTTGACATGTGGAACAGCTTCAACACTCCATTGCACACTTTAGCACATGCCTTGAACCGAAGATTTTATGTAAGAGGAAGGCACCCCATCAAGATAGAGAGGTGGCTAATGGAGTGAAAAAAGCCCTTATGAGAATATTTACGGCTCATCTACACAGGGAAGTGAGGAAAGAATTTGCTAGTTTTGCCGCAGGATTGGATGATTATTCAGATATATCAGCATTGGATGAGAGAAGCACCATGACTCCAGTTAGGTGGTGGGTTTGTCATGGAGAAAATGGTGTGCATTTACAAACACTTGCCATTCATGTTCTTTCACAGGTGGCAAGCTCTTCATCTGCAGAAAGGAATTGGAGCACCTATGGTTTTATTCATTCTATGAAGCGCAATAGGTTGGGTTCATAGAAGGCTGAGGATCTTGTTTATGTGCACTCCAACCTTCGCCTTGCATCTCGTAGGGGTCCGGAATATAGTAGAGGGCCTTCTAGAGAATGGGATGTGGATCTAGAATCTGCTGACTTGGATATCTCTCTTGCTTCCCTGAATATTGAGGGACCTAAAAGTGGAGTTTGCCCTGCTTCTTCCACTCAACAATCCACTATTGGAAGTGCTTCTTGTTCTATTTTTGAGGAGGAGTATGAAGATGAGCCCGACCATGATGACTATTAGTCTTTGGTCTTCAACTCATGTTTTCTTTATACTTTCATTGTTCATGTTGATGTAGTACGGTACTTGTAGCCTCATAGATAAAGGCTAATTCTGGAATCTGGATATATATGTATTAGCGGCTTAGCCTCATTTTGAAGGTTGTTTTTTGGCTATTTTCACTTGCATTATGGAATCGTTTATGGGTAAAATCATTGTGTTGTTTTTGGATATTACTACTTGCATTCTGGAATCACTTATGAAATTATGAGTAAAAATGTTTAATGTGATGTTGAATTTAATCTGTAAATAATTATAATATTATATAGCGTTTCCCTGTTTCCTAAATTTTGGGGGGTCACGTTTCCACCGCGTCCCTGTTTCCCCGTTTCGTGCAACTTAGTATATAACTCATTTACTTGTACTATATGTTTTGTTATGTTTTTGTGCTATGATGGGATGTCATATGAGGAGTCACATGGTAATCACATGTTATAGGATGGGACCTTATGATTAGTTGTTTGTCAATGTTACACATAATTAAGTGGTTATACTCCTCTACAAGCTTGATACATGATTATTGCATCATTTTTCATCTTGTTCAAAGTTTGACCATGTTTGACCTTTTTTATTCGATCAAACATGAGTTTGACCTAGTCAAAGGGGTCAACCAGCAGTATGGGGCACTCACATATACATCAGTCATCATATCCCAGCCTTTGGAAGCCAATTGGACCCCTCCAAATAGCATTTGTGGCATATTTGAATTGATTAGCTAAAAATAGAAATATTTTCTTGAGTCTCGAATTTTAGCCTATGTATAATTTAATTATTTGGAGCTGATTATAAACGAAGCATTTCAAATTGGATTTGGGCATAAGTATGGTGCATTCTATGATTTTTGAGGTAAAAAGAGTTCATATGTGGCATCATATTTGCATTATGGGCCAGGGAACTCAGAGATCCAATTAATGGTACATTAATTAATCTTATCCTAAGGTCCAATTTAAAAAATTCCTAAGGTTCAAGATGTATGCAACAAGATTCCAGAAAAGTAAAGTAATGACGTGGATAGTTTCATTTTGAACTCCTAACATATTTGGATCATTTCTACATCATTCTAACATCATTTCACTCAACATTTGCCATGGCCCACCAACGGGGGTGCATTTCCCTTCCTTGGCATGAATTTGAACAAATCAGCAAAAATTAAAGCATGTAAATGATGATGTAGCTCAAAAATAATGTAAGGGGGGATTCCCCGATGTCTCCTAGACATTAAACTTACCAACAAAGTGTAATTTCAACATGTGAAAGTGGGTTGAAAGAAGAAATTCTCCCCCCTCCAAAAATATTTCATTTTTAGCTATTTTCAAAAATATAAATAAGAGAAAAGATCTCAGCTATTGATCTTTTCTTTTCATCTCTTAATCTCAACCATCTATCATTTTAGAATTGGGATTTTGCTCACTCTCCATCTATAAAAGAGAGTGAGCTCTCTATTGTATAGACTTTTCGCCATTTCAGCATAAATACATAACCAATTTTTTTAGCTCTTCTTCTTGTCCATTTCCAAGAGTTTTGTTGATTGAATCTTGCTCTTGTTATCCTTTTTAACTCATGTGATCACAGCTATATCAGATTGAGCAAATTTTTATGGTGTTTTCATGCAAGTGTAGAAGAGCAAACGAGCCCTAGCTCCTTGGTCATCTCAGCAGAGGGAGTTACCACTTAAGATTTTGATTCGGATTTTCTCTCTTCATCTTCTTGCTTTTTTATGTTTGCTCCTGGCATGATATTTCAGTTTGTAGTGTTAAACTATTTTGGCATCAAGATTATCTCTTGCTAATATTGATTCGTGCTTTGCAGGTTGGAGGTTGGTGGAAAACAAGTGCACCCAATTGGTAGAGGGGGTTTCTTTGAACTGAGAAATACTTGAGCTATTACAAGGACAAGCTGGGTGACTTCATCAACCACCGAAACCGGGTAAGGGGTTCTCTTCTTCTAGTTTAACTCTATTGGAAAATCCACTGGTCACACACTTCACGTTTCAAACTCCACTTTGTTTTGATGGCAAGTGGGGGGGATTAGATAATATTTTTCTTTTGGCTGTAGCTTTCATGTCTTATTTGTTAGATTTTTACAAGATTATAGCAGTATAACTTTATTGCAAATGAACAATAGGATCTCTAGAAGAAAGACAAAGCACAGAAACAAAGAACATGGGTTTATCTTGAGAAACACAATAGGGAGAAAACCCAGCAACCTTCGTATAGAGATGATCAATTCCGAGAACAAAGTACAAGAAGAGAGAGAGAGAGAGAGAAGAAAATCTCTCTAATAGAAAACCCCAAAAAAACACTGCTTCTCTTGCTGGAGCGAACTTCTCCTTCACTAGGTGAACTTGCTTATTGAGTTGTGTGTCCAATGAGGCGTCTAGGCTCTCTATTTATACACTTTACAAAAATAACATTTAACCCTAACTAGGCCAACTTGTCTAACTAACTGGGGTCGACTTACCTTGGGGGAATATAAAATTAAAAATTAAAAAAAAAATATTTTAATTCTTTTCTTATATAAAATTCCCCGAGGCTTACATTGATTCTTTCAAGGGTTTACATGAATGATTACATCAGTATGATCTCTCGTAGGAGGTACAAAACAATATAATAAAATTACAATAAGAATAACTCCTGAAGTTGCACAAAATCCAACACTCCTTCTCAACAAGAAAGGTATTCTTCAGACATAATCATCATCAACATCACAATCATCTAGGTCTCTTCTGCACAGCACATTTGTCTCGATCATCTCTATACATATTGAAGGTTGTCAACATGATCTCAGTCTGTCGAGAAGTGTCATCATGTATATGATCCACTCAGTCCATCGATGAATCTATCAGCTTTGCAACTCTGCACGGTCCTTCGGAGAGTCCTACAATCAACATCCCATCTACTACCAGTCTGTCTCTACTATCGATGGGATCCTCCCATACCTAGATAAGAACCTGGACATGCTTCACACGACCATCTACTACTTGTTCGCCTCTACTGCCGATGGGATTTCTCCCATGCCAAGCTGAGAACCAGGACGGGCAAAGCCACCAATGTACAGGACCATCTACTACATGTCCGTCTTTACTATCGATGGGATTTCTCCCACACCAGGCTGAGAACCAGAACGAGCAGAGGCACCAGTGTACACAACCATCTATTACCTTTCCGTCTCCACTGCCGATGAGATTTCTTTCATAGCAGGCTGACAACCAGAACGAGTAGAGGCACCAGTGTAGAAGAAAGGTAGATGTCTGAATCATCTTTCCCTCTCAAGGAGGGATACATTCTATTCAACTCCAAGTCTTCCATGAAAGTATTCAAACTTTTCCTTGGGAAGAGGCTTGGTAAGAACATCTGCAGTCTAGTCAACTATAGGCACGTACTGTAGCTCGACCACACCTTTCAACACCATATCACGAATGAAGTGATATCGAATCTCTATATGCTTCGACTTATCATGAAATACAGGATTCACTGACATATGCACACAGCGCTGGTTGTCACAGTGAATCACAGTTGGTCTTGGAATCTGACCAAATAATCCTGCAAGGAGTTTTTGAAGCCATATTGCTTCTTGAACTGTTGTACTAGCAGCCATATACTCAGCCTTTGTTGTACTAAGTGCTATTGAGGTCTGCTTCCTCCTACACCAGGAAATAACTGAAGAACCCAAACTGAAGTAACATTTCGAAGTACTCTTCCTATCTGCAACGCATCCAACCCAATATGAGTTTGAATATCCCTGCAATCTCAAGTCACATTCTGAAGCATATCTCAATCCATATCCCACAGTGCCATGCAAATATCCGAGTACATGTTTCGCAGTAGTCCAGTGCATCTGCCTCGGCTTACTCATGAACTGGCTGAGAGCATTCACAGCAAAACATATCCAGTCTGGTGTTCGTCAGATACATCAATGATCCAATCAGTTGGCGATACATTATAGGATCAATCAAGTCAAAATCTGAAGCTGAATTCCTCAACTTCTTCAGGTTTGCATCCATCGAAGTAGTCATGGACTTGCAGTCCAACATTTTGAATCTCTTCAGTATATCGATGGTGTATTTTCTTTGACTTAGGAAAATTTCCTTCTACATCTACCATACTTCTAATCCCAAGAAGTTGCACCAATCCGAGATCTTTCATTTCTAACTCAAAGGCAAGCTTCTTCTTACACCATGCAATCAGCTTCTCATTTCCTGTGAGAAACAAGTCATCGACATACAAAACTAGAATCAATGGCTCAACTTCCACGATCTTGTAGTAAAGATTGGTATTTGCATCACTCTTGGTGAATCCCAAGCTCACCAAGTATCGTCTATCCGTCCATGCCAAGCACGAGGTGCTTGCTTGAGTCCATAAAAAGCCCTTTTCAGCTTGCAAACATAAGACTCCTTCCCATGGACAACAAACCCATCTGGTTGTTCACTATATATTTCTTCCTCGATTACACCATTAAGGAAGGCGTTTTTAACATCCATCTAATGCAAATTCCATCCCATAGCTAAAGAAATAGCAATAATGGTCCTGATGGAAGTATATCGAGCCACAAGAGCAAATGTCTCGTTGTAATCAACTCTCTCTTTTTGAGAGAATCCTCTCGCAACAAATCTAGCCTTGTGTTTTTCCACACTGCCATCTGCTCCATGACTAATCTTGAGAACAACCTCCCATACATCATTCTTCATGAATCATGATGGATTGGTATTCTTTCATCATGGCATCCTTCCAAACTTGGTATCTGGATGCTTCTTGATATGTGGTTGGCTCTGAGTCAATGATGTGACTCATCAAATCTACATAACCTAAGAACCTCTGAGATCTTTTGCTTTCCCGAAAAGTGCCATGTGGGGCTTTATGCCCCTCTGCATCCTGCAACGTCTATTGTGCCCATCTAGGCCTCTTTCGGCCAACTGCAATGTCTATGGGAGCATCAACTAGCTCAATTGGATCAATGGAGTCAATCGGTTCTTCCTTCAAAAACTCCCTCTGAATTGTTGGAGGGGAAGATGATCTCATCTCTTCATTATCATAAATGTCCACATTAGATCATCTTCCTTTCTGGATAGACATCTCTTCTTCAAAGGACACATCCCTGCTGCTTCGATTTGCCTCGATCCTGGAATGTAAATTTTGTAGGCCTTTGAAGTGTCATTGTATCCGACAAAAGTCCCCTTCTTTCCCGAAGGCTCCAATTTCGTCCTTTTCTCCTTGGGCACATGTATGTATACTGCATAGCCAAAGATATAAAGGTGGCCCACTTCTGGCTTCATTCCTGTGAAGGCTTCTTCTGGAGTCATGTTCTTCAAGATTTTGTGGGGGCATCTGTTTTGTACATAGACAGTTGTACTGGAAGCTTCTGACCACAAGAACATCAGTAAACTCTGTTCATGTATCATGGCTTTGGATACCTCCACAATTGTTCGACTCTTTCTTTCCGCAACCCCATTTTGTTGAGGGTTGTCGAGAACTGTGAGCTCCCTCTTAATTCCTGCTTCCTCGCAGAAATTATTGAATTTTGTGGATGTGTATTCTCCACCATTGTCTGATCTCAGAGTCTTGATCCTCTTTCCTGAAAAATTCTCGACTTGTGCTTTGAATTCTTTGAACTTGCTAAGCACTTCCTCGGATTCCTTGGCCTTGAGAAAGTGTATCCATGTCTTCCGTGAGTAGTCGTCAATAAATGCTACATAGTAGTTGTGACCACCCAGCGAAGCAACAGTCATAGGTCTGCACAAATCAGAGTGCACTAAATCCAATATTTCCTTGGATCTATACTCACTATTCAAAAAAAATCCCTTGGTATTCTTGCCAGGCACGCATCCCCTGTAGACTTTGTCACGGTCCATGTGAAGAACTGGTAGACATGTCACAATATTTCTTAGTGTTGGGAGAGCTCTATAGTTGATGTGAGCTAATCTTATGTGCCATAGTTCACCCATGCTGGTGGAGTCATGAACTAGTGCTTGAGCTGGTGGAGTGCTCAATCGATACATTCTCTCCTCTCTTACTCCAATTACTTTTGTTGTGTCCATGCTTGAGTTCTTGTGCCAAGCAAGCACTTTCCCATCTGAAAATGCAACTTTATATCCCTTATCCTCCAAATCATATATGGAGACAAGGTTTATTTTCGTGCCAGGCACATAGAGCACATCACTTAAATGTAACATGTCTTTAGATTCTAGTTGAAGTGAGGTAGCCCCAGATCCTCTCACGATATAGTTGGCATCATCTCCAAGTACAACACGAAGATGAGATTCTTTCTCAACTATTTCAGAAAGATTTTCTTTATGTCTAGTCATATGTCTGGAAGCACCACTATCTATGAGCCAAGTGTCACTAGTGGTGGGAACGGTACCTGATAATGTTGATATGAAGAAGAATTCTATACGATCTTCACTCCTTTGCTTCTTGTGATGGTGACCTTCTTCTACATCAATTGTTGAGGATTCATGTTTCCTTTTGCTTGAGCTTGGACATTTGTTTGCATAGCGACCATATTTCTTGCACCTAAAGCATTGTATTTGTGATAGATCCTTCTTCTTTTCTTGTTGATCTGGAGAAGGGCTTGGTCTTCTACCTTGATGCTTATGGTGGTGAAATTTGCTTCCCTTTCCCTTGCCTTTCTTGGCATGGACCGTGAATGCTTGATTCTCCTCAGATTGAGCGCCATGAAGTCTTTGTCTTGCTGCAATCCTCGTCTCCTCCTGAGTGCAATCAGCCCATAATCTGTCAAATTTGGGCAACTTGGCATGTCCACTAATGGTTTGTATGAAAGACTCCCAAGATGGTGGAAGTCCATTTAGCGTAGTCATGACAAACTCCTTATCTTCAATAGGTTCTCCACTAGATCTCAACTTGTCCCTAAGTTTTGTGATCCTCATGAAGTATGAAGAAATTGATTCAAATTTGGCCATCTTCATGCTCAATAGTTGGTTCCTCAATGTGAGAGACATTGATGCTACTGTGCTCAAATAGCCTCCTTAGGGTTTTGAACATCTTCCTAGTTGTCTTATTTTGTGAAATTTGAGGAACCAAATGGTCTTTGACTGAGTCCACTAGTATTCTCCTAGCTTTGGCATCATTTTTCCTCCACTGGGACTTGTCATCTTCAGCGTCTGGTTCCGAGACCTTCTCATTGATGAACTTCAAGAGGTCATTTTCTTCCAAGATGAGGACTCTAGACTTCCAAGAGATGAAGTTGGTGGCTCCATCAAGATGATCTTCAACCTTCATTCCAATCATCTTTCATACAGATTTGAACCAAAAACCCTAGCAGAAGCTAGGTCAAAAATGAAAGTTGGAATTTTTGAAACTAACCTCACAGGAAGATGCGCCCTAGCAAGGCGAGTTGAGAGAAGGTGAGGTCGAGACAAAACTGTGGACTGATCAACTCAAAAATTGAAACCCTAATTTCTGCAGTAGCTGCAACAACAGAATTAGGTCAAAAATGAAACTTCTTGAAATTTTATTCCTCCTTCACCAGAAGATGTGCCCCCCCTAGAGCAAACTTTCCAAGCCTCTTTTCTCCAGAAATGTTGAGGGAAGACTTTCAAAAACCAAGCCCTAGTTTCTAGCAATGGCTTCTTCTATAACAGCTCTGATACCATGTTAGATATTTACAAGATTATAGCAATATAACTTTATTGCAAATGAACAATAGGATCTCTAGAGAAAGACAAAGCACAGAAACAAAGAACAAAAGAGTTTATCCTAGGAAACCCAATAGGGAGAAAACCCAGCAACCTTCGTATAGAGATGATCAATTCCGAGAACAGAGTACAAGAAGAGAGAGAGAGAGAGAGGAAAATCTCTCTAATAGAAAACCCCAGAAAAACACTACTCATATTGGAGGAAACTTCTCCTTCACTAGGCGAACTTGCTTATTGAGTTGTGTGTCCAAACGAGGCATCCAACCTCTATTCATATACTTTACAAAACTAACATTTAACCCTAACTAGGCCGACTTGTCTAACTAACTGGGGCCGACTTACCTTGGGGGGAAATAAAAATAATAATAAATAATTTTTTTTAATTTTTTTCTTATATAAAATTCCCCGGGGTTTACATTGATTCTTTCAATGGTTTACATGAATGATTACATCAGTGTGATCTTTCGTAGGAGGTACAAAACAGTATAATAAAATTACAATAAGAATAACTTTCGAAGTTGTACAAAATCCAACATTATTTGGGGTTAGCTTTCATTTTAAGCTTTCATTTTAAACTAAGTCACCGAATTTGGCGATTTTTCGCCTTCAAAATCGAAATTCGGCGATTTTTGCGGCAACCCGAGTTTTTCTAAAAAATTCATTGATTTTTTATGCAGGTAAACCCTATCCTAAATTTCATTGCCCGTGTCTTCATTTTTTCTGGAATGTGAGCCCAACCGTCCCTAGATTCTGCCCCCCTAACTTCATTTTTCCTGGTGTGACTCCGCGACAGCCTTGAGGTTTCATAAGTCAAGTCAATTCATTGCAGATCGTGGATCTCTGCACGCACCTAGGTTTGCGAGGGGGGGCCTCCCACGCCACAAAGTTTCTATCAAGCGGCCCGTGGGTTCGGGTTCTATCTTTACTGCCTCTCGGTCGGCCGAGGGGTGGAACAATGGCCTCAGTTGGTCGGGTCGAGGCATGAACAGTGGTCGACGGGGTGGGACAATGGACAACCACAACAAAACGAGTTTTATTAAAAATCATATATTTTTTATAATATATTTTAATTTATTAACAATGAAATTAAAGATGTAAAATTAAATACCCTATTGATATATTTTTAAATTTAAAAGTTTGGCGCTCTAAATTAAACTATATATGGCTAGATTCAATAAAAATAAATTTTATAATATTTAAATAATTTATATATCAATATTATATTTAATATTTATGTATAAAATGAAATATTTTTTAATTTCCAAATTTATTGTACCTAGAACTTACTGCCAAATTTTTTGTCAAATTTTATCGTCAATTTTTTTCTTGCCAATTTTTTGTCGAATTTCAAGGTCTCCGAATTTAAACACGAACACGAACACGAACTCTAACCAGGTGACTTAGATGTTAAATACTATTGTTTTGAGACTCCATAGCACCCCTTAGATAGGCACTGGCCTTAGGGTCATTTTCAACCACATGGTTAGTGTTTATTTCATCTCATATGTTGGTTTCCCCTTGCTGTTCATGCCATTCCAGGTCTGAAACTTTTGGTACAGCGAGTTAAATCTTGTGTTAAGAGTCATTTTTAACTCAATCCCAGCTCTCAGTTTCACCCCAAACACATCTCTCATGCATATGCTAAGCCTTATTAAATTGAGAGTGGATAATTTAACTCTAACACATAACCCACTTGGAATACCTCAGATCATTCTGTTAGACATGATTAGTATGTTGGTCTGTTTGCTTGGAATGCTTGATGTTTAGGACAGCCATCATCAAAGCCTTGTAACTTTTATTAATTGCACCAAGTGGGTGCTTAACATCTCAAGTAGCATGTGCATCCACTACACACTTATGTATTGTTTGTTAAGTGCATTCTAGGAGTTGTTAGTCTATTGCCCATTACCATATTACTATTAGAGTGAGATCCCCCCAAGGTACCAAATCACCAGATTTGCTTAAACTCCAAAGGTACCCTATCTCCTATCCAAATCGGTTCTCCAACTACATTTGGAAAGTTGAGTTTCCTCGGCAAATACTTAGGAAAGTAGGATCGGGGACACCTTCCGTGGCTACTTTGAGTCTTTGGAAGAACTGGGAATCCTAAAGAGAGAGGCTCTTCCCCGCATAACACATTGGGGCAAGATCCTGAGATGCCACAGGTCTAACAGTCGCCATTCTTTGCCATAATCTGACTGTTAAATTTTCTGACAACAAGTACAATCGAAGGAATTTTGGGAGGAACATGCCACATCTTTGGAGAGGATAATTAGAGATGGAGCAACTGTGTTGTGCTGCCTACATACACGTCATAGAAAGGTCAAGACTAAAAACCTAAAATCAGCGGCTGAAAAAAAAAACTAAAATCAACATGCATGGTTAGTTCAAGTATTGTTAGTATCCTCTAGCATGGTGGTGCATTTGACTAGTGTTTTCTTAGTATCATTTACATTTCATCACATTTCCATCATTTTACCTAGGTAATTTGAATATTCCATTATATTTTCAACTTTTACCTAGGTAAAGTCCATATTACACTTACAATTCATCATTTTCCCTTTCCTAGAGGGTGCATGGCACATTTTTATTATATTTCCCAAGTTTCATCTCATATTAGCCCATCATTTTGTTTTGGGATATTTTCATTTACTGATTAATTAAATCCAAACAATAAACTGAGCACTACATTAATTGTCCCATTGTTGTAATTAGGTAGTAAGGCCTCATTCCACAAGTTTTAATTCAATTAATCACTAGTGAATGCAACTTTATGTCATGTCATATATATTTAAGGGTAGTGCCCCACCCCCCCTTTGGCACACATGCTGAGGCAATTCACTAAAAAAAATATTTAATTATTACCTCTCTTCACAAATTCGGTGGGCCCTACTATTACCCTTGCTCGTGCATGCCAGTCTATTCTTTTGAATTGTCCCACCCTCCGCATGTGTTGAAAAGGTTGTTGAGATTGCATGTTTGAGGAGTTACTTTAGTTATGCATGTGCCCTAGGATTTTGACCATGTCACTTAATGCATTTACAACCATGCATCCATTTACACTCTACTCTAACATTAGGTGGTGCACTCCTCTAAGAATTCCACAAGCATCTTGAACGGGTCTTGATCACACCTTGCACACCTTGTAAAGTTTAAAGTGACTAGCAATTAATTGATCCACTTTGGGAGGGGCATCATAGCTATGGGAGCAAATATATTTTGACAAGGTGCTCCAGTTGTGACCAAATCAACACCATTAGATGTAGAGTGGTTATGGGATTTCTTACAAGTGGTTATAACAAAAAACCTAATGAGTATTGAAGAAGTTGGTGATTTTAAAAACTATCGTTTAAAAGCTTGCACTGCATCTTGACCACATATGTAGGTTTTCTTTGTCTTGAAGGGTGCACTTATAGAGAATTAATTTATATTTCATGGAGAATATTGCTTAGTCAATAAATCACTCAAAGGAAGGAGGCACCTCACCTTCATTGCTATTTTGGGAAACGTAGTTCCTAACTAACTCAATATTTTATTATTGTTGAATCTTCTCACTAAGTTAGTTACATGAGAGAATTATTATATTGTTTCCTTTTTCTTTGTTAGAAATGCTCATTGCTCGAGGCTAGTGCATTTCAACCATTGGCTAAGAAACCGACGAACCACAACCTAAAGGCATCTAAGTTGTCAAAATCACAAAAGGATCGCATTCAGCTTAGGCCACACTAACTCTTAACATGGCTGGATTTTTTGGTGCCTCCTCCCTGTTGATTTTTCTGAGCAGCATCGAGAGCCATTCTCTTAAGAGAATGGGGACATCTGGTCCGGGACCAGGATGTGGCACCAGTCAGGAACTGGGGGACTCAACCCTGAGTTGGGTGACCATTCTGTTGAATGGGGATATCTGGTCCAGGACCAAGATATAGAACCAGTCCAGCACTGGGGGACTCAACCTTGAGTTGAGTGACCATTCAATATGGTCCGGGACCAGGATGTGGAACCAGTCTAGCACTGGGGGACTCAGCCTAGAGCTAAGTGGCCATTCTTTGAATGGAGGCACCTGGTCAGATACCAGGGATTTACCAAGTCTGAGACTAGGGACTCAGCCCAGGGTTGAGGGCCATTCTCCGGGAGAATGGAGGCGCTTGGTCTGTTACCAAGTATTTGACCTTTGGTCAAATTATGCAGCCTATGGCTAAGGCACCTGGTCTGTTACTAGGATAACACTATAAGCCCTAGACCGGGTCTAGGCATGTGTGGCACTCTGACCCTCGATCAGTGGGATTTGTGATCTTCTCCAGGGATTAGCTACCCCTAGTTAACACACCTTAGTATCCGATCTTGGTGTCACACAGAGTGTGAGATAAAGCATTAGTAATTCTCTCTGTTTATGATGATCTACTTTGAGTGGGGACGAAGGACCACCCTAACCACTTGTTTGGACCACAGGGCACTTAAAGAAGGCTAAAGCAAAAGTCAAAAATACATAAGGACCCTTGGTACCACGAAGGTGTTAAAGTGAAAGTGCAAAAAGACCTTTAGTACCACTAAAGGCAAAAGTCAAAGTAATAAAAAAATAAAAGAATATTATTTTGTTCTTTTAAGTTTTGTCCACTTACAGGTGACTTCAAGGATATAAAAGAAGCTCAATCCATTTCATTATGACATACACACTTGCTCTCACAAGTACAGCTGCTCCAACAGAAGATTTTGCTAGTTATTGAAGAGAAAGAAGGATGTTGATGCCCTAGCATGGATGAGTCTTGCTAGGGCACCCACATCCATTGAAGAAAAATCCTAAGATAGGTTTTCTTCAACAAGAACAATAGTTGCTCCAAAGAAGGCATCTACTCTTGCTATAAACAAACCCTA
The DNA here is from genome assembly GCA_001517045.1 of Pseudotsuga menziesii. Classification (NCBI taxonomy): domain Eukaryota; kingdom Viridiplantae; phylum Streptophyta; class Pinopsida; order Pinales; family Pinaceae; genus Pseudotsuga; species Pseudotsuga menziesii. The sequence continues at coordinate 453,331 of LPNX010540086.1, read as the reverse complement.
AGCTAGGGTTTCTTCTACTACTCTACACAGATCACGAGCAGCATTCCTCGCTTACGGGTAGCACTCTAACCTTCACAAGTTGGATGCAAAGGAGCTCCAAGTAGCTCCTCTCCTCCTCCAGCGGCCACCCTCACCTTCGGCCACCCTGCTAGCATCTCCAGGCAACCTCAACAAGCCCTAGCAGGGCTAGGGCAGCCTGTTGGTGCATCTGGGCACACTCAACAGGTCTTAACAGGCCCCGGGCTTTCTGCTAGCAGTCCCGGGCAGGCTGCTACAGCTCCGGGTAGCAACAGGAAAGCCCAACAGGGCCTCAGGCAGCAACAAACAGGCCCGAAACACAGTCGGGCAGGTCTCGGCCAGTGGCAGTAAGGCTCGGGCAAAGCTGCAGCAAACCCGGGCAGGCTCGGGCAGAGCTGCAGCAAACCCGGGCAGGCTCGGGCAGAGTTGCAGCAAACCCAGGCAGGCTCGGGCAGAGCTACAGCAGACCCGGGCAAAACAGCAGTGGATCCAGGCAGGCTAGCAGAAGGTCCGGGCAGGCATACAGGATCTCGGGCAGCGGAGAATTACTCCGGGCAACCAGACAAAGTTCTCTGGGCAGCGAGACAGGTCACAGGAAACTGTTTCGGGCAGCCTAAGTTGTCTGAGCAGAAGAAAGAAAATTAGGGTAGAAAGCCCTAATTTGGTGAAAACCCTATTTTGGTGTTTTTGTGTAAAATTATCTTCTGGGATTTTTGTGGAACAAACTCATTAGGGTTCGTGGAATTATTGAAGAACTCAGTCATATCATTTACAAGATGAATTACTAATGCTTTTGGGGTTTTTGTCCTTTAAAGGTAGGTTTCCCCAATGAAAAACGTGTGTTCAATGTTCTTGATGTGTTGATGTTTTACTACGCTTATCATTTGTTATCTGTTAGTCTGCAAAAATTTTAAAGTATTCATGCTAATGCTAAAATTCAATACTCCCAACCAAGTCACCCCTAAGTGAATTGAACTCGAGTAACCCACACCTTAACTGAATGAGCTAGTGGGAATTGACATATTGTTTTCCTTTGAAAAGAATGATTATTATATTATTTCTCCTAGGAAAGGATGTTCGCTAATTTAGTGAGTTTGATGAGGCTAAAGATGAAATATTTTATTGTATTCCTTGGAGAACTAATAGATCTGGGAAAAAAATTACTTGTTTGTTGTTAACAAAGTCATAAGATTTTACGAATTTCATCCTACAACTTCAAAATTCATCGAACTTCTACCAAAATATTCAAATTTGTTAAGGTTTGCCTCTTGAAATTCACCCACATCGATTTCCCCCTCGTTCAGGTTCGGCTCTTATTTCTCCAAAGTCAAGCAGATGATGACATATTGGTGAGTCGTGGCTTTTCCAAACACACGGACTCTTTCCCTTTGGGAAGCCTGCTAACTATGACTGTGCATTTCGTCCCCCTCAACTGCTTGCTAAGCCTAGCGTTTGCATCATGGTAGTAGGATTTTGGATTTTGATGGTTGGTTTGTAGGGTTTAGCATCTATCTGTGCCTTCTGTCTATTTTGGTGGCCGCCGTTTACATTCTGGTGGTCAATCTGTAAGGTTTAACATCTTCCTGCCTTCATTTTGCTCCCAACACTTTGTATTATTTCCCTCCCAAACACCCGTGGTGGCTTAAAAATTGAAATTATTGTTACATAAAAAAATTTAGCTTTAACAATGTTATATTGGCTTTATAATTAAGTGTTTAGATAACAGAAACTTACGTTAAGATAGCAAGGTTCTAAAATATATTTAAACTACGTATAATGTATACACTTTATTATAATAGAGTATATACTTTGTGTTTACTTTAGGATAATATATATTATATTAGAAATTATAAAATATATGATTGATATGTGAATGAAGTATAAAATATAATTTATATTTTAGAAATATATATGAATTATAAAATATAATTTATATTTTAGAAATATATATGAATTATAAAATATAATTTATATTTTAAAAATATATATGAGTTATAAAATACGTGATTTTTATTTTAAAAATATGTATATGGACAAATTTAATGGCGAATCTCATTCAAACTTCATTGGGAAAGTCGAATTCGAATCGAATTTTATCATTGTCGATTCGAATTAGAACCTGAACCATGCGACTTAGGTTGTAAAGGAAGTTGAGATAGACTCTATATAAAGAGCATCCCTTCTTCCCATTTTTCATGGTGGAAAATTTTGGAGTTTCCTCTCCTTGGAGCTTAATACATATATTCTTTTTAGAGCATATGTGAAGTGGAAGGGTTTCTATCCTGTTAATGTGAACCTTTCATGGATCAACATTGTTGTTTTGTGAGTATTAAATGTTTTGTGAGCTTTGCTACCCTTTAAGTGAATTAGGTGTGAAGATTCTCATCTCTCATTAGTTCCCTTTATTTCATTAAGCAAATTTGCATGAAATTGTTAAATTCTTGTTTAGTTGATCTCCTAATGAAATATCATCTTCAACCATAATTTGAAAGTTGATTTTATTTGCTTTCATTCCACAATTTTATGTGATAATTCTGCAGTCATTTGAAATTTAATTTATATTCTAATTGTTATCAATTTTGCTTTAAAGCATATGAACAAATCAGCCCCCTTGGATTAACCCCCCTAACTCCATTTTCCCTTGTTGGTATAGGCCCTAATCTCTTGATCTTTCCATCACACGTATTTCGTTAGAAATAGAGGTGTATCTTGGGATGCCTCCATGTGGTTCTGCCTAGCATGGAGGTACATCATCAGTATAGGCAATAATGTGGAGTGAGATGCAATCCAGCAAGTGTCATGGATTCAGTGATTGAAGACATGCAATGATTCACTGACTTCTTCAATCAGATGTGTGGAGTGCAGTGGTGCACCAGTTTCTGATAGATGAGATGCATGTGTAGGGAGGTTGCATGCGCATGAGGTTGCATGATTCATGTGCATGAGCTTTGCACATTGCAAGTGCATGCATGCAGTTTACACCATTTTTAATGCACAGCTTTTAACACACTAAAGTGAAATTTTGCATGCAAGTCAAATTCGGGTTATTGAGCTCTAAACTCACTGGAGGAATACAAAAGCGCATTCGAAAGGCAAAAGTCATTATTACTTTTGAGTTTTAGGTGATCAAGAGGCTGAACGAATCAGTTGAGTTGGGAGGGCGCACTCATCTGGGAAAGACTAAGGGTGCACTCCTGAGAGAGTGAGGGCACATCCTTCTGAGACAGGGGAGGGCTTCATTCCAGTTGTGAGAGGGATCATCTCACAGGGTTTTCTTCAATGATGAGATGGGATGGATTCCTCAGATAGTGTAGCGTATTTCTCCAGCTAGATCCCACATGTGATAGTAGAGGCACACATATTGAGGTCAGGAATGCCAAGAGAGGTGCTATGGGCTGTCTTTAGAGACTGAGGAGAACACACTAAAGACCTTAGCTAGAGATTGGTTGAGGCAGAGACAAAGGGGCGCACTTCGAAGTCAGAGGGCGCATCTCTACAACTAGGGGCGTCATTTCGAGATTGAGGTCGATTTTCTTCATCCGGCAACGCAGAGCAATGAAGAAGAGCAGAGGGAGCACTTCTTCAGAGGTTAGAGAGACAGTACTTCTTCCAGAGATTGGAAAAGGCAATGATCATAGATTCAGAGATTAGGGCAAACAGTTGGGGGCGCATTTCCCAAGAACACCAGTTGCAGCGGCATGCAAATCTAGGGCTTTGACCCTTTATGTTTCTCTTGATTGTATTTTTTATTGTATACTCTCTATATATTATTTACTCTGGCTCGAGATTGAAGAAATCCCCTAGTTGTTGGTTTTTCCCTTCGGCCTTCGGGGTTTCCAGGGTAAATATGAGTGTTATTGATATGTGTAATTGCAATTTATGTGTTAAGTTGTAGAGAGATTGCTTGTGATTTCTGTCATAACTTATAAGTATATTGCATAGCTATTATCTTCTCTGGCATTGAGAAGTTGGGTTTTAGCATATGCTTATGGCTTATTGAGACTCAAAACCGGTTGAGATCTCAAATTTCTAGAGGGAGTAGTGATCTCTGGAAAATCTACATATTTTACTATACCACATCCATTTTTTAAGTCTTACACTCATGATATCACCTTGAGCCTCCATGTCATAGCTTTAACATTCTACCTTCCTTGAGTTGGAGGAGAGCCAACATAAAGCTAGATAGGGAGTTACTCAAGTGACACTGGGTAGCACCTCTTGGTTACCCTTGGGTTTGCATCGTATGTTTGGGACTTCTATACATTTGAAGTGTTAATTCGAGAGGTAACATTCTGGTTGTGCTACCAAGAATATAGTCAACTCCCAGAAAATTTTGAGCAAATATGCTTCAAGACATTTGATGAGAGTCTTAAGTTAAATGTTTTGTCCTCATCTAGCGACTCCATGAAGGGAAAGTTAAGCACATTTCCTTGCAGAGTTTGGAGACTTGTTGTTTGTAGAGGTGAAGCATTCAACATTGTGAAGGCACTTGAAGGATCACCTTGGAAACTCCTCATATATGGTTTGGTAGAGGTACATGATATCCATGCATTTTCATATTTCAATTGTTTATATTGAGCAAGTATTGGTAGATCTGGATCCTTATTTTTGTCCTCAATTTGACTTTTCAAATATCCTGGATATCCATATAAGTATGATAACAGTGTTTATTAAAAAAGTTGAGTATGGCTTTGACTTCTGTGGATATGATAATTCAGCAATAAGACATGTTACAGCGTTCATAAAAGCAGTGGTTGACCTTGGTCTTCATTATGAGGATAAATTGATGAAACCTTTTGTAAATACTTTTGATGATGATGCCATGGATTGGTGGATGGATGATTTGGGCAAAGAAGAAATTTCTTCAATTGCAGGTTTTATCAAAGTATTTCTCAAGCGTTAGGATCTCCATTATGAAGAAAGCAAATATGAGAAAAAATTTGAGGATCTAGCAGCGACCTTAAGTGAAGAAGATATTGTTAATCATCCAACCATTAAAGAGTCATTTTCAGCCATGCATAAGGAAGATATTGTTGATGAAGAATCCACCTCTAGCGCTACTTTCCATGATTCAAGGGAAGTAGGGCGCCTTTGTTCACCTACCCTCTTCAGTTAACTGGTTGTGAGCTCCTTCAGTGATCCGGAGTTGCATTAGTGAGCTCTAGCGGTGATTTTCCCACACTGAATTAGCTCCTGAGTCAATCTCGGTTGGTAGACTCAACTGCCTCTTTAGGCATTCGAATTCTCCTATATGTACTACCATTGTATTACATATTATTTACTGAATATGTGTGGATTAATATTGATTAATGGATTATAATTATTATTCCAATTATTGATCTCATGAGTGTTTTTATTCTTCATGAATTATTGATCTAAGTTACTCAATCTGCTTCTCTCTCTTATACAATTCTTCATTTGAATTCTGCAGGCTTGATGATCCTATGCTTCATTGAATTTTACATGATTGACCATGGACAGACAAAATATTCAAGGCCAAGTTGAAGGTAATGAAAATCCCCTGTTGAGGTTCACGACAATAGTCAATGATGAACCAGAGAGTTACAAAAAGCATGGATGTGTAAAATTTGTGGCTATTGTCTATAGGAAAGTGCTAGAGAGCATATCATCATATATAGAGCATCCTTGGATCTCGCATCAAGTCATACCTTTGTTCAACTAAACAAAAAGTTGAAACTGATTAGAAAAATAAAGCTCATAACTTTAGAATCCATTTATTAGTTTTCAAATTTTACAAATTTAGAGTATGCACTATGTAGTATGTCTCATGAGTCATGACTATCAAAGTATCGTGTTGTAATTTCGTAACTTGTAAGACTTTAAAGTTTTGGCCAGTGGGCATGTTTGTGGACATTGATGATTGGATAAGCCACAATATCATATATCCCACTATTTATATTATAATGTTTGAATTTTATATTTTAAATTCCTAATTTTGTATTCAATATTTAAGTAGTAAACTAGTTCTATTTCAATGTTTCATCATTCATATTTTTGGTGAATTCTATTTAATATTTTCCGGATACAAGTATGTATGTGTGTGTGTGAAATTGCTATCCCCAACCCACAGTCCTCTAAAAATTTTGGGGGTATACTCAAGCCGTTATGGGCACTTGTTTTGACATCCCTGTTGATCCCCATCCCTAGCGTTCCCCCATCTTGAAAACTAATGTCACATAGGTTTTCCACCTAATCTATTTGATTGAGATGTGTTCTACTCAAGCCGTTATGGGCGCTTGTTTTGACATCCCCGTTGATCCCCATCCCTAGCGTTCCCCCATCTTGAAAACTAATGTTACATAGGTTTTCCACCTAATCTATTTGATTGAGATGTGTTCCAAGAGTTGCATATATGACTAGTCTCAGTTTTAGAAAGTATGACCATCTAAAGGGCACTTCCAACTTTAAACCTTGGAGGTGCACTCAACAAATGCTACTACTAGGTTGATATGTGGTGTTTTGTGGAGACTACGGTAACAATTCCTGAAGATCATCTGCAGTTGGTTGAACACAATAAAAAGATGGCCCAAGCAAAGAGAATCATCCTTGATTCTGAGAAGAGATATTTGATCCCTCACATCAGAGAGAAAAAAAACAACCAAGGAGATGAATGATGTCTTGATCGCTCTATACTAAAGTGTGAATATTCCTCGCAAGATGCTAACAAAGAACAAGCATAAGACCACATGCACAAGAAGATTAAAGTGTTGAGATCTAATTCCTTTTACATGGAAGCAGGTATCAAGAAAAAGCTTACAATACCTTACAACTCCCGAAAAAATGGGGTTACAAACAGGAAAAGCAGGTCCCTCATATAGAAAACCAAAGCCATGATTCATGATCTAGATCCACCCATGTGTCTTTGAGCATAAGTATGCAATACATGTCTAAATTTGGAAAAGGTGTCCTCGTAGGAATAGAGAGGACAAGACACGAGAATAAGCATTTACTGTTGAGAAACCACACATCACACTACCTTGTTTTTGGCTGTCATGTGTAGATTCAAATTCCCAATGAGAAGAGATCTAAGCTTGAACCTTCTAGCATAAAGAGTATATTTGTTGTTTACAGTGAGTCCTCCAAGGCTTATAGAGTCTATATTCCATCACAACATAAGACAGTAGTGAATCAAGATACGAAAAAAGATGAGGATACATAGTCCTATGGAAGATGAGCAGGGATAAAAGCTCGACGTCCCAAGAGTTGATCCATAGATTTCAATAAAATCAGATTTAGATTAGCAAGGTTCCAGTGAAGGAACAAAGACCACTTTACATTCTAGTTCAGGCTTCAACAAATTATTTAAGACTTAAGTTGGCTTACCCAGAATTTGTATGAGGCGACTTATTTTTGAGTGAGCCACCCCCCTAAGAAATTTCCTAACTATGTTGCACTAATGCCTTCTATCATTGATTCAAGGCCTTCCAGTTATGAGAAAGCAGTTGTGGAAAAAGTATTGAAAGATGACATGATAGACGAAGGTAACTCCATTCTCAAGAATGATGTCTTGGAGATTGTGACAAGAACAGTGGGAAAATGGATTATTGATTCCATGTGGTTGTACAAGGTAAAGTGTGCAACTAATTGCAACATAAAGAGGTACAAGGCCAAGTTCATAGTGAGAGGATATCCCATAGAGAGAGAGTTGACTATGAGGATACCTTTCCTCAAGTATACTTCCATCGAAACCATTACGTCTTTAGCATCAATTTTTGGTTGGTATTTATGCCAGATGAATGTAAAGACTGCTTTTCTAAATGTTTTAATGGAGGAGGATCCATACAATAATCACAATGGGATTTTGAAGTGCATGGGCAAGATACCCATGTGTGTAGGTTGAAGAAGGTCCTTTATTTGTTGAAGCAAGAACCACGTACATAGTGCTCTAGGATTAATGAGTACCTGCTCAATTTGGGCTTCACCAAGACTATTTTATATACCAATCTTTATTATTTGTTTGATAGATCCAATCTACTTGTCTTAGTCTTGTATGTAGTTGGTAGATTTGACTTCTAGGAAGCTCATTGCAAGGTGCAAGAAGAAGCCAGCCAATGAATTTGATATAAATGGCATCTACATTATGCATTATTTTCTAGGTCTCAAAATTTGGCAAGGTACAAAAGAGGTCTTCATTGAATAGAGGAAGTACATAGTGGAGATTCTAAGAGATTTCAAACGTTGAACTGTAAACTCTTGGCCACTCTAACGGTTCCCAATCTGAACTTATAAACTAATTTAGATCCAGATTTGCTAGATCCTTCTTCATATAGGCAGTTGATTGGTTCCCTTGTGTGTCTTGTGAATAGTAGACGCATACATGTTTTCCAATGAATACCCTATGCTAACACATGATTAAACCTAGACAGATTCATTGGATTGCTACAAAGCATGAGCTCTCATAACTGAAGGGCACAGTTTAGTATGGCATGAGATATGCAAGGGATGGTGAGTTTATGTTGCATGCTTTTGTAGACTCTGACTTAATGTTTTAAAAATCGGATTCAAAATCAGAACCAGCAAAGGGTCAACTCGGCTTGGACTCAAACTTGGCAATGTCTCAGACCCATTTGATTTCAATGATTCGATTTTTTAAAAAATACATAAAATATTCAAATTTCCAAAAGAAAGTTTTATTTTAAAGATTCCAAACCATTAGAGACAAAATATGCAAAGTCTACTCATACGTATACCATGTAAGGGTGAATATATCAGAATGGCACAAAGTGCAATACATATCTGGATCAAAATTGAAAATACATAATCAATGAGGCTCTAAATGGCCTATAGAGTCCAAAATGTTAGATTTTACAAGATTATAGCAGTATAACTTTATTGCAAATGAACAATAGGATCTCTAGAAGAGAGACAAAGCAAAGAAACAAAGAACACAAGAGTTTATCCTGGGAAACCCAATCGAGAGAAAACCCAGCAACCTTCGTATAGAGATGATCAATTCCAAGAACAGAGTACAAGAAGAGAGAGAGAAAGAAGAAAGTCTCTCTAATAGAAAACCCTAGAAAAACATTGCTTCTCCTGCTGGAGCGAACTTCTCCTTCACTAGGCGAACTTGCTTGTTGGCATGTCTATGATAATGAGGCGTCCAGACTCTCTATTTATATGCTTTACAAAACTGACACTTAACCCTAACAAGCCCGACTTGTCTAGCTGACTGGGCCGACTTACCTTGGAAAAAAATAAAAATAATTTTATTTTAATTCTTTTCTTATATAAAATTACCCACGGTTTACATTGATTCTTTCAAGGGTTTACATGAATGATTACATCAGTATGATCTCCCGCGGGAGGTACAAAATATTACAACAAGAATAACTTCCGAAGTTGCACAAAAAACAACATGATATGCCTACAAGGCTAGATGATCAACATGATCAATCATCAAAGATCAAACTCATCACAAACTATTAGCATACCTAGATAATTGATTGTTGGACTAGGACAGTAGAAAGTTTAAGAAATGACCAACAAAACAGCTCAATGGCCACAAGTAACAATGAGATAGATAGCAACACCTTCAAGCTAGGTTGTAGCCTCCTCAATCAAATGCAAAATCCACTACAAACAATCCAAGAAGACTGCCCAACAAGCTCCAAAACCTCTAAGTGCTCAGCATGCAATTCTACTCCAAAACCTCCAAATGTTGACAAATGCTCAATGAAGATGGAGTCAGGCAAAGGGTGGGAGGGGTTTCCTCATAGACCATCAACTGCAATCCATATCTAACCCAAAATTCATAAACAAAGAGGTTCTAAATGGCCTATAAAGTCCAAAACACTTCATGTTACAAAAAATAACTACATATCATCAAATTTCTTGCCTTTATTGGAATTATATTCATCAATAGCACCCTATTCCTCCCTCCTCTAGGATCTAGCCCTTGCCTCTACCTCAAATCTCGAAGTTGATCCTCCAAGGACATTAGTCAACACCCTATAATATTTATGAAACTTCCTAATCCAAGCATTAAAATAAGGTCGAAAAATATCCCCATGCTTAATAAGTGATTTTGCTTTATTGAAGGGTACATTTTTATTAAGGTCATGAAAGAGGAGTTCAATCAACTTCTACGATCAGCACCACCAACATCAAGGTACATAGAGAGTTTGATGTGCTTGATTAAATTCCAATCCCTTACCCTCTTATATGATAGAATCCAGTGGAAATGTTGCAATCCTAAAAATTGTTAGGTCATTGAATTCTGAATGGGATCTAAAATTCTTCTTTTCGCATATGAAGTCCGATGAGGTTGGAACCACTCTTAAACATCTTGAAACAATTAATGGTAATGTTAAAAACTTAAGTAAAAGGATAGACCATTTAATATTACTGAATTCAATGTCACTTGTGCAAAACCAGTTGGGATCGTACTGTTGATTTTTATGAGCAACATCGAGAGCCATTCTCTTAGGAGAATGTGGACACCTGGTCTAGGACCACAGTGTGGACTCAACCTAGAGTTGAGTGATCATTCTATTGAATGATGATATCTGGTCCTTGACCATGATATGGACCCATCTCTGCACTAGGGGGACTCAACCTTGTGTTGAGTGACCATTCTATTGAATGGTGACATCTGGTCCGGGACCACAATGTGAACCAGTCTAGCACTGGTAGACTCAGCCTAGTTCTAAGTAGTCGTTGAACGTTCCTTTGAATGGAAGCCCCTGGTCAGTTACCAGGAAGAGCCATTCTCTTGGAGAATGGAGGCACTTGGTCTGTTACCAGGTATTTGACGTAGTGTCCAATTATGCAGCCTATGGCTGAGGCACCTGGTCTGTTTACCAGGAAGACAATATAAGCCCTAGACTGGGTCTAGGCATGTGTGACACTCTAACCCTTGATCAATGGGCTTTGCGATTTTCTCCAAGGCTTAGCTACCCTTGGTTAAGACACCTTAATACCCAATCTTGGTGTCACACAAAGTGTGAGATAAAAGCATTAGTAATTCTCTCTGTTTATGATGATGTACTTTAAGTAGTGATGAAAGACCACGTTGACCACAGGGGCACTTGAAGACGGCTAAAGCAAAAGTCAAAATACATGAAGACCCTTAGTACCACTAAGGTGTAAAAGTGAAAGTGCAAAAAGACCTTTAGTACCACTAAAGGCAAAAGTCAAAATTAGAAAAGAATAAAATATTACTATTTTTATCTTTCTAATTTTGGTCCACTTACAGGTGACTCAAAGGATATAAAAAAAGATCAATCCATTTCATTTTTACACACACTTGCTCTCACAGGTACAGCTGCTCCATCTGAAGATCTCACAGTTTTGAAGAAGAAGGTTCTTATGATTGTGCCCTAGCATGGATGAGTCAAGCTAGGGCATCATCATTCATGTGAAGACAAACCCTAAGCTAGGGTTTTACACAGCCCCAAGTTCCTTTTCAGTTTTTGGTTAGGGTTTCTACCCAAACCCTTCTTCTTCATCTCCAGGCAACCATCCTCACTCACTCACGGGCAGCTCCTCAACAGATCCGGGCAACAGGTTTTATCTTTGGGCAGGGTGCCCCTCTTCACGAGCAGCCCTCTTGCTACTCACGAACTACTAGCAACAGGCTCAAGGCACCCTATTTGTGCTCCCGAGCTGCTACAGCAACACTGGGCAGCTAGCATGAGCCACGGGCTGCTAGCAACAAGCCCAAGCTACCTGCTAAGAGCCACGGGCTGCTAGCAGCAGACCCGAAAGGCCTTCGGGGCAGGCCCTAGGGCCTCCGGCCAGCAGTAGGGTAGCCCTGCTGCTACCCGAGCATGCCCAAACTGCTCACGAGCAGTAGATCTGTCCTTCAAGCAGACAATCCTGCTTTTGGGCAACCTGGCAAAGGTACAAGCAGCAGGGTACAACAAGGCACCAGTACAAACAGGTATAGGGCAGCCTGCAAATTGGGCAGGAGAGAGAAAAATTAGGGTCACAAGCCCTAATTTGGAAAAATCCCTAATTGGGCATTTTTGTGAAATTGGAAAATTGATCTTCTGTATTTGTGGAATAACCCAGTTGGGGTTTGTGGAACTTTTTGAAGAATTTCAGTCATCTCATTTACAAGATGAATTACTAATGCTTTTGGGGTTTTTGTCCTTTAAAGGTTTCCTCGGTGAAAAATCTTGTGTTCAATTTGTTGATGTGATTGATGTTGTTTACTGCACTTATCATTTGTTTAAAGTTAGTCTGCAAATTTTTTATGTATTCATGCTAATGGTAAAATTCAACACGTACAAAACTAATCCCCTCCACCTCAGTCACTTGCAAGTCAACTCGATCGAGTTAACACAAACTCGATCGGTTTGATCCGTTTGGTATCAAACCAGTCGAGTCAAGGTCTCGACCAGTTCAATACCAAACCAGGCAGTTGAGCCACTTTGGTGACCGGTTCAAAACCCTTTCCCAACAACTCAATCAAACCGGTTAGTTCCAAGTCTAAGCCACTAGTTTTTACAACACTACTCTAAATGGGCAAGAGATGCAAGTGCTAGGAAGAGCAGTTTAGGGTTTTGTTTCATATTAAGATTAGTTATGATAAAGTGCTTAGGTGACTCTACACAAGATAGGACTACAAGTGGAGCACTCCAAATTTAGGTGACCCATGTCAAGATCCAAGACGTGCATGTCCAACAAGCAAGGCTCCAAGGTTGAACACTCATTAATAAAGGTCTAGGCCCCTCCAAATTCCTCGAAAGCTCCAACACTACCTCCTAGGCCATGTTTACCTCTAAGTCCACCATACCTACATGATCACTCCTCAAGCCAAGCGTCCTGAAATCAAGTACAAACCTCCATGCATGCAACCAAGTGTCACCATGCCATCTAGCTCAATGCCCTCCTCCAAGATGTCCAACACTCCTCCAAGGCAAGTCATCCTCCAGAGCAAGCAACAAACCTCCATGTGCACGCCTCATGAAGAAATCACCGAGCTACATAGGTCTTAAACCTCCTAAGGAAGTGTGCCATAGACCCATTAAGTCAAGACATGGCAATCCATCAAAAAGTTATCCATGTTATGTTTATCATGGAACAGCCAAGAGTAATCAACACACCATACACCCCACATCACATGCAGCACCCCTAAGCATGGTGTAAACACTTTCAGAGCAACCTCGAAAGCTAACATCTTTGTCGTGTGCACGCTTTAAATAATGCACACAAAGACATTAGCAAAATTTCTTGGATCACACATTATTTTGGATGCAAGAGAGGCACAAATATTCACTTACAACCACCATACCTCTCTACCTATATATAGGATTTATGCAAAAAGAGTAGTTCTTGAACCAACAAGTGCAAGGTATGCTATCTACTTTATTCTTCTTCACCATATGATAGAGGTGTAGCAAGCCTTAAAGGCCACTATCATTAATCCTCAATCATCTACATGGGGGAAATACAAGACAAATCAATATGCATTGTCTCTTTCAAATCTCCAACAGTGGAGTTGATCGGGTATGAAGATTCATATTCCCCTATCCTTCGAGAAATATACGAGTCAACTGACAACATGATTGAAGAGATCCAAGTCCATCATTTGTTAGATGAACCCCTCTATGGAGTTAGTTAAAGAAATCCAAAAGGTGATAGAGGAAAGACATAACAAGTTGAGCACACCTCTTCATATCATTGCTTATGCACTTAATCCAAAGTGGTGTGTGGAGTGGGAAGACAAAGTTGCACCAATAGTTGATCTTAAGCTGAAACAAGGGTTTATTGACACCATAGAAAAGATGTGTACACATTAACAAGCAACTATAATTGAAAAACAATTTCTTGATTTTGCATTGCTAATTAACCTCATTTTCTGTAATGTTGCAAAGGCGGATATGTTGGGTAAGGCACAAAGACAACCCTATGGATTGTGGAGGATGTATGGAGGCAAATCTCCAGAGATCTACACTCTTGCTATACGTTTACTATCTCAGTTTGCTAGCTGCCCGATTGCAGAAAGGAACTTCCACATTTAGTCTTATCCACTCCATGAAGAAAAATACGCCTACCTCTAAGAGAGTGAAAAAACTAGTTTATGTGAAAGCAATCTTTGCCTTCATATAAGGCACTTGAGTATTTACAGGGACCAACAGCATGGTAGGATGCAGATCATGAGGATGCTTCCCAGGTCAATAAGGAGGAGGATGGTCCATCTCTGCAAGTGGGATTGGTTAATGCACCATTAGACGAACTGAGTTGCAATTGCAAGGAATTGATGATGATGAGGGAGAAGAAAGTGAGGCTCGGGCGATTCTAGATTGGCTTAATATAGACGATCTAAATTTGTGAGTGGCTTCAACCTGCAGGAGGTATGGGCATTGAGTCAAAAACTCCAAGCTCCATATTTAGTACTTTCAATTTTATTATTTTGATGCAATTCACAATTTGGCATGCACATTATTTATTATTTTGGGCATTTTTCCATTTCGACTATCATCCATGCTTTTCCTTAACTCCTAATTTTTGGATACATAATCTATTACTCATATTTTCTGAACTCTTTACCCTTTTCTATTATATGTGATTGGTTTATGATTCTAAGTTCTCAATTTCAACTTTCTTTAGGTGATTTGTAAGTTATTTCAACTTTGACTTTAAAGTTCTTACTTAAATAATATAGGTGATGCGTTATTTATAATTTTGTTCATAATTTTTATTTTTAAACGATTCATGCATACAATGTTGTAAATTCTCCATCATTTGAATTTTGAAGTTATTATCAATTTACTTTGCAAGATTTTGGAACATGTTCTCGGGTTCTATAAAGTTTAAACTTTAAAGTTACATTTCTTTGAACATTTGTGATTTACCATGGATAAACAAAATGTTCAAGGCCAAGTTGAAGTTTGTGAAAATCCCTTGTTGAGGTTCACGACACTAGTCAATGATGAACCAGAGAGTCACAAAGCATGAATGTGTAAAATTCGTGGCCATTGTTCATAGGAAAGTGCCAAATGGCATATCACCATATATTGAACATCGTCGGGTCTGGCATCAAGTCATGCCATTGTTCAAGTGAACAGAAAGTTAAAACTGCTTGGGCTTACAAAGCTCATACCTTTAGAATCCAGATACTACTTTTTAAATTTAATGAATTTAGAGTTTGGACTATGTGGTATGACTCATGAGTCATGAACTATCAAACTATCATGTTGTAATTTTGTAACTTGTAAGACTTTAAAGTTTTGGGCATTGGTCATGTTTGTGGATGTTGACGATTGGATAAGCCACAATATATTCATACAGCCTCAGTCCTTGTGCAAATATTAGGGAAGCAAAGTTAAGAAAAAAGCTTGTGTGAGAGGATGTTGCAGCAGTCAAGAAAACAGCTTGTGTGGGAGGCACATGCGTGTTATGTGCCACCTTTAGCTTTTGCTACATTTAGTAGATGTTGATTTCCTGATTTAGGAAAAGCCTTCCTTATTTAGAAGTGTTGATCCAGTTAAGAAGGCATTGACTTTTCCTAGTTTAGAAAGTGCTTCTTCAGTTCTTAGTTTAGCACTAGTTAGCTGTTGTTCTATATTTAGGAAAAGTGCATGAGTTAGAAAGTTTCCTATTTTTAGCCCAGGCAATGATTTCAAGGACTGAAGATGCATGCTTGCACACTGGCAGTCTTCTCTTGTTAGCACACATAGACAACCTTCTTCAGTAGACTTAAGCACACCATTCTAGATAAAGTTTAGGGTTTGCTGCCTTTAGAGAAGGTGCATCACTAGGATTGACAGTTTTAAGCTATTCTTTCATTCTTACTTGCAGCTTTGAGAGATTAACAGTTTTAAGCTAATTTGAGTTTGTAGGAGTGCAGGTCTGCTTACATGAACTGAAATTTTAACAAACCACTGCTGTCACAGCCCCTACTGTAATTTTAAATAAAATTGGTCAGATAAAAAGAAAATTTCTTTGGAAGAAAAAAAAGCATTATAACAAAAAAGAAAATCTTGCTTGTTCCTTGGGAAATAGTAAAATTGCCAGTATTAATGGGGGACTTAAGGATCCGATATCCACTTCTATCAAACATGCCAGTGGGAGCAAAAATTTTATGAGCCAAAATTGTATGGAGTATAGTAACTCTAGTTAGCAACAAAGATGCATTGTGGAAGGAAATTATTAGAACAAGATACTCCAATAACATAAATAAGCACAACATTCCTTTTGGAGCTCCTCTAGTATAAGGATCCCAAATATACAGAACTCTGCCAAAAGCCTTTTCACTGATCCAATTTGGTGTCTGTTGAACCCCTAGAAATGAGCAAAAAATTGACCTATGGACATATCCTACTTTGAGGCCATTAAGATCTTGCCTCAGTAGCAAGAATATCCAAACTCTATTTGACATCTCCACGTGGAAGAAAGGCTCTGTGCCAATGTGGAAACGATGGAAATGCACTCCTAGGATCCTCTCCCACCTGGATCATCATGGAAAGCACTGCTTCAGCAATTAAAGCATGCTGCTCCTATCAATGGAAATGAGGAAGATTGCCTCTCATGAGAACTTATATCAGGAAACTATTCTGTAAAAGAAGGGTATGCCACTCTCCTGAATCAAAGAAATCTATCCTCATCCCTCTAGCTGTGGATCTCGTATTAGAATCCCAAGATCAATTTCTTGATTTGGATCTTAGCCCATGACAAAATTCTAACAGTTGAGAACGTTTCAAAGCATGGTATACATGGCCCATCCTGGTGTGTCCTATGTAAATCAGAGCTAGACTTCTCCATCCATTTCTCTTGAATGCAAATTTACTGTGTCTGTTTAGAGCCTAGTTATGGAAGATAGAGGTGTTCATGTGTTCTCTAGACGTCAATCCTGGGACATCATACCTTTATGGCTGGTTGAATAGATATCCTATTAGTATATTACCCAGGCTTCCTCCAGAAAAATCCCTTTGGAAAAGCGATTTGGTCCCTAATTCCCAGATTTACTTGCTGGGAAGCGTTGCTCAACCAAAATGATGCCATATTTAATGATAAAATGAAATCAATAGAACAGGCCAAACAATCCATTGTGCCATGATTAGAGAATCTATAATATCAAACTATCAAGGCAGGAGAAAATTTAGTCCCTGTGAGGTTAGGAAAGGGTGTGGTTAGACAGCTGGAATATAACATCGATGTGGATGAAAGTCCAGAGGCAGTATGTCCTAATGTTTGATAGATCCTCTGAAGGATATCCCGTGTCATTTTGGCATGGGGGCTGATCTATGACCCATCATTGGAGGTAGTCTCCAAGCTTGCCCAGAATATAGGCTACAGCCTACAATACGAATAATATGACAGAACCAATGGAAGTTCTGAAGGAGCTTGAGATTCCAACAGAGATCATAGACCGAGATGCCATATGCATATTACATAGGGGATTCAAAGCTAATAGTCTTAGCACTCTAGGGTGATCATGTTGCTAAAATTTTACAAGTTAATCGTATAGTCCAAAGATGACATGGTCTCTAGAGTCCTTCTCATCCTCGACAATCTATCACGTCCTACGTTTAATTCTGTAACTGATAAAATCGCCAATGATGCAACCTCCATCCCAAACTCCTGAAACCGAATGACCAGGATTGCACAGAATTTACCTGCATTTCATAGATTTTCACTCATTATTTTAAAAAATACGAAAAAGATGTCATTCTTGGACTCACAAAAAGCATCTGCTAAGAGCAGCTGCAGCCTCATTATGTGCCAAGCAATGAATAAATACAAGCCTCAGTTCTGTGAACCAATGTTAATATCATCTCTGGTTAAAATTGTGGCCGAAGAATATGAAGAAGATGAGCTCTGTGCAAATATCACTGAGATTATGAAGAAGCTAACACATTTCAGCAGTTCATTTTTACAGAGGCCAATCTCTATATATTTCAGTGAGTCAGTGTCCATATTTCTGTCTGTGTTTAAGTAAGTGTTATACTGCTATGTCTGCGTTGGTCTGCTATATCTAAAAAGAAATTAAAATAGAAGGAAGCCCAGTGAATCTAAAGGTCAGTTTTTCTCTGAGAGAACAGAAAAATCAGTGGAGTTGACTAAGCCACAGCCATTGGCATGCTTCTGAAAAATATTCGTTTTTTAGGCAATATAAAAATTCTTCTTGTTGTTAAAAAAAACAAAAAAATCTTCAAGGGAATTCGCAGCATTCCTATTTGGAAACAAAGTGCTTCAATGCAATCAATGGTAGCTTGCCGGGTTTGTAAAAGCGGAGTGCTGTAATGGATCCCATTAGAATTCAAATCTCTAAGATGACACGTTTATGCATGTGCTAGTTGTGTGCCTGTACTTGTGATAGCAGTTGGGGCTGTACAAGTCATGGGCTGGCGGGATAGATAAACCACTAACAGCACCTTCCCATTTGAATGTTGTAAGCTGGCTACAGTACTCTAAAATTCTCCTGAATTGGAAAAGGGTGAACTTGGCATATCAAGATAACTGTAAACTAGCCAACACGTCCAAAAAAAATGCTTCAACACGGGAAAAAAATATACGAGTTATGACATTCCAAGTTGCTAACAACACAAATTTCGCTAAACCAATTTTTTGACATAAATCATTCCTAATGTAAATATATTTGTAGAACTGATAAGCAATAAAATTTATATTCAATACTTGCCACCATGCTGATATTTTTCACATTGCAGGAACTCGATATTTGGGCATAAGACGTACCTGCATCATGATTACTGAATGGATGAAGCTCTCTTCAAACCCAAATTACTGCGATTCGTTAGCACTTGTCTTCTACAGCTGCGTGCCAGATCCACAAAAAACAGCAGGAATTCAAAGTTTTACACCGGAGAATTTAATTGTGCAAAATGTTATAAAATGTTATAAAATGTTATAAAAATAGGCATTTTTTCAAACCCTGATTCTTACCAAAATACAAAATTCAAGATGCCAGACGAAACAATCAAAATGTTCATGAAAAATATGAACAAACAGATTAAACCCACGGAAACGTGAAAAGAAGTACCTCAAAAGACCTGAAAAACGCGAAATCGATGCTAAAGGGTTTTCCGAGAGGTCTTCCAAATAGTATTAGAATAAAAGCCAAAACAAAGATTGACGATTATAATAAAATACCTCCTCCCAACTGCCTGAGATTTGAAAGGAAACGCTTAATAGCGTCAGGTATTAGTTTCAGAATTGAAAGAAGAACAACCAGACGGATCCGTTTATTCAACTTTATCCTTTATGACTTTTTTTTATCAGATCTCAACGCTCGTGAAGTTACTAGTCAAATTTTTTTGGGGGAGTTACTTTAAATTTATTTATTTCTTTGATTTTAGGTGAATCCGTAATTCAAATTCAATTAGTTGTTATTATAAATCCTAATTTAGGTGTAATATCGTATATGTCATACCTAACTTGAAACTTGGGTTTCAATATAGGTCATAGGGCGACTATCCTTTAAACATAACAAGTCAATGTCTCCTAGGGAATTTGAAATGACAACTTCAAATATTAAAGTATATGAAGAGGATTAAAGTGATGGAGTGAGGATAGATCTTATTAGGGGTAGCGGTACATGTGTTACAATTTTACATTGAACTTGACTAAGTAAAGATTTATTATGGGAAAATTTTATTTAGAAATACGTCATTTATGTGACCTAAGAACTTGTGACACCCTCTAAGGGGTGTTATTGGAAGTAATGAAGTATCTACCTAAATTTCCTTTTTGAGGGATTAATAGGAAAATTAGATCTTTTGGATCCAAAAACAAAGATAGTCCTTCACCAATCAAATAAAAGCAAGGTAGTTTGTTGTTATTGGAGCCTCACTCAACCAAATAAATGGAAAGAAAGTCCAAAGAAAAAGAGGAAGAAAGATATACACCAACGTATAGGATCTATAACATATACTCATGCATGGGTGGATGGGTGGCAAATGTGTTGGGGGGCAGGGGATGCTTTACAACCCCAAAGGACAACAAGTAATTTCAAATGCTTAGGGACTCGACATAACTACAAACAACCAAACAAAATCATTAATATTATGGCAAGGGCTTCTGAATGCAAAAAAATCTAAATATAAAGGACATGTTGGTTTTGGGGGATTCCACAACAACCATCTAGCACTTGGTTGAGCAATCCTCTCCTGAAAATTCAAAACTTGTGAGTATCATCATAAGAATTCAGGGTAACAAGCAATTATTTGGATCAATGGAGTTCTATGATGTCCCAAGAAGATTAAACTTAGTTGCTGATAAAAGAGAAAACAAAGGGTGTCAACTCTCTCTTGGCACCTTGGAAAAAGATGGAGGGAGAGGTTGTAGTTAGACCTCCTAAGTTCTCCACACGCACTCAACGTTATGACTTCATTAAATCACAATGACAAGTGCCACTCCCTCCTCCTTGTGTAACTCAGAGTTAATTACCACCCACATTTATGTGCCTTTCAGTCTATTCATGGAATGGTTTGCATTATGAAGTCGTAGGTGATAGGATTGTTGGTTGTGTGTGGGCTTAAAGTAGCCTAATGTCATTCCAACTTTGTTCCTACTCTCAAATTTTTTTTTAAATTAGGGATTGTGGGCACCTAAATAAGCTTGCAAAGAATGAGGTTGGTTCAACATGTTGAGAAGGCTCCTAGAATTGCAAGGAAAACAAATGAAAACCAATGACCATTCCCTTCAAACCAAGCCTATGGTAACATTGGATCCATTTTTTAAAATCCTCGAACTAGTTTTATTTGGGTTTACACCTACTTTCTTTTATGGTATTTTCTCTAGGTATCATTTTCAAGTTCTTAGAAGGTGTAAAGGATTATTTCATAGGGTCTCAAGACCACGCCACCCTTGGAAAAAAATAGACAAGTTATTTAGGTTAATATCTATATTATTATGTTCGAATTTTGGGGCATTGGGCTCCTACTTTTTCAATTACAAGACACCCTTACCTATTGGGCTAGAAGTCAAAGACAAAGTTGGATAGACCCTCACAAAGAAGGAAGGGGAATAAGTTGGAAATTATTTGTTGTAAAGAAAAGGTATTGCCCCAATTCTTCTAATCATAATGGCTTCATCTCATAACCACTCCAACAAATGTGCCTTCTGTGAGCACATAGACATGAGAAAATACATTCACCAATGTGAGGAACACTATGATGATTCGAAGACAAAGTTGTTATGATTATGGGTAGACAGGAAACTTAGAGGAAAGATTGGGAGTTGAACAATGAAAGGGAAATGAAGGTTACAAGAAGACAACTAATCCTGATGAAAGCCTAGATTGAAAAACAAGTTTATGTTGTTGGAAGTAGGAGAGGAATGCCAAAAGGAGAAGCTAGAAGAGGAAGTAGCAAAGATAAAGGAATTGCAAGACAAAGATATTCATGTTGAGTTGGAGCAAATACTGGGATTTGAAGAATTTGGGAACTCTATATCTTATGAAGCATCAGCGGGTTCACCTCAAGCAACTACCATGGAAGAGGGCACAATGGAGTTGAAAGAGGAGCTAAAAGGACACCAGAACCCCTCCTACTATCCTATAGGGTGCTCTCATGCAAGGCATCCACCATCAAGGCAAAATATCTCCAATGTTATAGGAAGAACATTGAGCAAGTGATCATGTGAGGTCTAGCAAGTGTGCATATCCATCATGGACCATCTCTCATGATATATTATGTCTTGGAACATCCAAGGGATAAACATACACCATGTACCCCAAATATCATGAAGCACCCCAAACATGGTGTAAACACTTATGAAGTACCCTGAAAGTCTAATACACCCTCTTTACAAGGAAAGTCTTTACACAACACATGTTGATTCCCTTTGCAACTCCACCAAATTTGCTATCTACAATCCAATATTGGTCGCAATCCCTAAATCAATTGTTTCCATCTACACCAAAGTTGTCAACGATTCCATCACAACATTTCAATCATGATGAATAATGACCACTTGTGTGTTAGACTATGAGTCCCTAGACAATCACAAATTTCGAGATCATTGTATTATGAAGTGTAACCTTATATAGTGATGATTTGTCATCCATATTCACTTATGAATTGTCAATGAGATCTAGATCTAGAGGTGGTCTAATCCATGTACTACAAATTCGTATCAGCATATGTATACAAATGTTGAATATGGCTTAAAGCATTTTCCACCAAGTTCTTGGTGGCTCTATTTCTTGAAATGGCATCAGAGCCAAGGTGAGAGAATGTTGATAATATGAGAGATCTTATGATCTTAAGGGTGTGATAGTTCCATGTTGATTATAGGTCTTCATGGTAGTATTAACGAGGAAGGAATGCATGAAGAAATTGTGATTTTTTATCATGGGGCAAGTGGTCATGGAATTTTGATAAGTTTATGCTTTAATTTCGTAAAGGAAAGCAAGCTCGTGTCTATTGGTTCATGGACTTTGGATCTATTTGATGTTGAGTGGAATATTTTATCCAATGGCAAGAAAATTGCAGTTCCATGACTTGTCTTTAAAATCTTTGTCAAGTTCTTCATTTGGTGTAAATTCTTGTTGCAAGTGTGTTGAGAATCATCTCTACTACTCCATTGTTTTTTTTTGTACTAGGGAAATGGGCAACTGGGGACTAGATTGGTACTCACGTGACACGGGGTCTAGGGATCCAATCTCGCTACCACTATACCCCTAAGTGCACCCACATGAACAAAATGCATGGGGAACGGGTAAGACCGGGTGATTTGAACTCGTGACCTCCATTTACAACATGTCCTTCATATCAAGCGAACCATCGATTGAGCTACACCCCTATCGGTTATCTACTACTATGGGTGAAGCAACATTTAGACCAATGAATTTGATTAATGGTGTTCTCCAACTATGGGTGTGCTATGGGTGAAAGCAACACTTAGACCAATCGACTAATAGTTATCATTGAGCTGCTTTTAACAATGATTTGTCCAATATATTCCTCTAACGATATCAATTGCATGTCTTCCATGAACTTGTTGATGTTGATTCATGTACTGTGAAGAGAACAACATTTACAAACTAAATCTAAATTGCCTAGAGCATTCCATCTCTACCTCATCCATTCCAAGTAGCAATATACCCATGTGTGCTAATATTGACAGAGATCACAACTTGCCATCTAGAGTTAAATTTGTTTTTAATGTTGAGCTAATCACCTTGCCTCCACCCACCTTATCATATCGAACAAAAAAATGTGTAGTAATAAATCATGAATCCCTCATTGATATTACAAAGTTGAGCTACATAATCAACTTATGCATGCACAATCACAACCAATTTTCATCTTCAAGACCTACCTCCTGAACACAAAGTTGATCTATTGAACCAGTTGATGTCTCTCTTTCTACAACCCTGATTGAAACTTGCACTTTTCATAGCTTAAAAAAGGAGGGGTAAGAGAGATCAAGATGTGTGTGACAACCATATCCTTGTTAAAATGACTCATCTATTGGCATTCAAGTCAATGAAAATTGTCAGGGGAGGCAAGTATGGGGGGGTAATTCTGGACCCAAGAGGACAAACGGTAAAAAACTTTCCTTGGGGATTGGGAAACAAGAATAACAACGAGGCTGAGTGGCTAGCTCTTTATCAAGGATTGGAAATGATAGACAAAAGAACCATCTCAAGTGTGTTAGTCTTTGGGGACTCTCGACATGTAATTCTCAAAATGAAAACATGTTACTCTTTGGGATCCATCAAATGCAGAAGGCTACACAACATGATCTCTCAACTTCATCTTCCTGCTAGCATAGCCTACTACCATATCCTAAGAGCAAACAATGATAAGGAAGACTCATTGGCAAACAGGGGGGCTTCTCTTCCACAAGGCTCCATTTTATTAAATGATGAAGAGGCTAGTATCAAACACATCCCCTAATTACCAAAAAGGGCCATCCCCCAACCCGCTAGGCCATGCCATGGGGTCTTTTTCGAATTATTGGCACATTGATTTGGAGGTTCTGTTGCCTCTTGGCATCCCATGCAGTTTATGGTGGGACGCGTGGGTTTCTCCAACCACGCTCCTTAAAGGACCGTCTTCTCACTCCCAGCTCAGTACTCAGACCTCACATTCCAGGGCCGTCCTCCACATGCGTAATGGCTCTTCAACAGGATATTATGCTTTGTCTCCACCCCATGCGTTTTTCATTGTCACTCCAGGATTGTGAGAGTTCTCCTGGAGAGGAAGAGCAGTCCCCATTGCAAAACATCGAGCCCGTAGTTGGGTTGCTGCTGCTCATGGATATCTCAAGCGCTCTGCTTTTCTCCTAGGCAGTTGTTGTGGTAAGTGAACCATCTATAAATTTTACTGGTGCGTACCTTCCTGTGTATCATGTATTGTTTGAGTGTATTAAACTTGCATCTTTTGGCTCAGATGGTGGTGAGCTCAAGCATTTGTTCTCCTCTCTGCAGCTGGGAGACTTGGAGAGCAAGCCCCTTATCTTGTCTGTCGGCCCCATCCAGAGCCTGGTAGTCTTTTCAGAGCGGGATATCTGGTGTACTAGGAAGTTACGAAAATATAATCCATAGTTCGAAGCTAGCCATAATTTTTGCAGGAAGTTAAACCCTCTTGTGACATATGTGGAGCGCGGAGGTATGGACCCGGTTCAGAGGGTTGTCAAAGAAGGCTTCGACGATTTAAAGGTCAACATTTAGCGCTTGGCATATTTTGTTGCTGTTGGAATAACTGACAACGGGGAGACTGCAAAGGAGGTTAAGCAGCTTGTGGAAGATGTGCGATATATCTCCTATCAGACGAGCTGCCATGATTCAAGGATTGATGACCACAATATGGACATGAAAGAGATGATGGGCAAGATTGATCATATGCAGGAAGATATTCAAAAGTTAGTGCAATTGAACCAGGGAAGCCACGTCCAGGACAACCCAGTACCAACCACTCAGAGAATGGAAGAAGACTCAGTCACCCAACCTATGGGGTTTCCAGGAAAACCTAAATGATTCTTGAATAGTCCATTTTTTTGTATAGTCTTAAACCAACAGTTTATTCGAATATATACTATAACTGTGAATATTCAGAATATGAACTACTACAACGGCTCTAGAATGCCTTCCCTTTGGCCATATTTTGTTTCAGTTTCTTCTTTACTGCTAGAATCTTACTACTGCTGCAATTTTGTACTTAATGGCTATGCATAACCCCTTTAATATACTTCTCTCTCAATTTCTGTTAAAAAAAATGTCAATAAAAATTGTGGAAATTCTTCAAGTTTGATTGGTTGATTTCTTTGTGCATCACGCTTGATTTCTCTAGATTCAAAATTTGTGTTGTATTTCAACCTTTCAATACATCTATTGAATAAAAAAATGTGTGTGGTCCATAAAAACACCTAACAATTTGTGCATTAATTAGATCTCAACCCTATGCCATGATCTCTACCCAATGCACCAAGCATTGGATGGAAAGAGAGATATTCGTTGATTAAAGATCCTACTCATGTCCATATGTCAATTGGAGAAATGTGCAAGGTGATTCTAATGAGAAAGTGCATCCCAAGAAGGGATAACTCAACAACCATCACATAAAGGAGGAAGGTAGGTGGTAGGGCATCCCATTGAAAGTCATTCACATTTCCCACGCAACCTTCAAATCAATCGAGAAGCCAACCCATGCATAAGGATGTATCTATGAGATCACCCTCTAGACAACTCACATCCAACCACCAAAAGGAAAAGTATCACTTATTTTGTTTGGTATCAATAAGTTTTTTAATCCAACATGGCATGATAGTCAAGTTCGTATCTCATGCAAGCAACAAAAAGGAATTTGAGTAAGTCTGTTGATACATTTCATTTTTTTACCACTGTCGTTGGTTTGTTGTAAACAAGAATGACCTATATTGATAGGTGTTGGTTGGCTCCTACTTTTGGTTACAAAAGCCATCATTCCTTTGGTCAAATAAAGTATCTTAAAACCCAAATTATGGAGATAATACACATATGTTAAGATAAGGAAGACACTTAGTTTTAATTTCATGTAGATTTAGAAAATATTTGTTAAGTTGATTAATTTTTTGCCTTTTTTATGATTAATGTGTCAAAAGATACTAATGAATATGGTGTTTTAAGTAGTGTATGAAGGAACCATGTTCCATATTAATTTATATGTGATTCCACATCTTGAAGGAGTGCCATTTTTTATTAAATTCCAAATTATCTGAAGACAACAGGAAGATGGTGAATGAGCAATACCAGTTTTGATTACAAGACTCCTAGTTTTGACCAAAGCAGAAGATCCAAGCTTTAACTCGTGATCGCTAATGAGTGAAGCACTCCCATTTCATAGCATATTCAGTTCCAATATTGAAGACATATGTAGTAGACTCGACGCAACTTGAAGATTTACTACTTGAAGGCCTAGTCTATGAGTCTGCATAGCACACAGATGCAAACACGTATCTCAAGCAATCTTTCCAGACATGCTTGTTATCAATCATATGAATATATTTTTCTCAAACGAGATGTAGCAGTTAAAATAGATATGCATTTTGATGTTTAAAGACATAGTAGAGCAACTAGATGGGTTAGTGCTCATTTTTGGTTAAAATTTGAAGAAAAATGCATATGTTAAACAATTATTTTGAATGCAAATGAAGACCTTTATTGGATCCAGATGGAGATCGGTGGCCACCCACCTATTCCACTGGCTCAAAACAATTGTCCATTGTAGCAATTTCCTAGTATTTTTTCTACGATTTTCTAGGTCCCAAACTTTTGGGGCTATTTTGAGGCCCTGAACGACATTTTTTGGCGATTCAGGGGGCCAAATGGTTTCCAATGACATGCATTTGGCTACAGTCGAGAGATGTAAAGCTCAGATAGACTTTTCCAATGGGATATCGAGCACCCAAATCAGAGATCGTATGCAAAATTTATGACCCCATGAAGTTGATTGTTCAACTAACCACCTTGGGCCCGCAAACTTTATGACAATTCATCTTCTAGGGTTATGTTTTGGACCTTTACGGTTCTCACCCTCATGCTTATTATAAATAGGCCCCTTTGGCCTCATTATGTATTCAGTTTGGCACGCATGAGCGTAGCATCCACATCTCTTCTCGAAGATAGCTACCACCATTTTAGTTGTTGTATTTACAGTAGGTTCTATTCCCGCCATTTAATAGAATATGTGTTTATTGTATCTATGTTCTCATTACAAAATGTTTATGTTTATGATTCTATATTTGTTCTTTCATTTCGTTCTCACATAAATCCGGATCATTATTCCTCCAGCTTATTGAGTAATCCTTCATTCTTGTATGACGTTGGATTAGGGCCCATCCATAGGTGGTTACATGAATCTATGTGTTAAAGCATAATTGATGTTTAAATGATTGGTAGAACAGAGCATAGAACAAATTTACAATAATTTGTAGAAGAATTTCCTTATTTCAAATAAAATATATTTAATGAATCGTTTTCTGCAACTTTAATTGCATTTATTGTTTCTGCAATTTAAGTTCATTTATTTCAACATGAGATCTTACTATCACTATTAGGCAAAGAATAGTCTAGGATAGGTATGTAAATGATCGGGCAGATTAGCAAGCATTTCAAAAGGTTCATTAAAAACTAGGAGAATAGCTTCTTAAAATATGTCCTTGAAGACAATTGCCAAAGGGTATGTGCTTGCCTGAATGATATAGATCCATGTTTCTTGCAACCTGTAGATCGTAGATTGAATTTCCTTTGCTTTTTATCAGTATTGATTTGAATATAATTAGATTAAAGTTTTGATACTACTAGACATAGTTAGTTTTCTTTGTAGTTGCATAATTTGTGTAGAACCCTCATAAGTTTGTATGAATCCCTGGGTTTGATAATTAAAGTAAAAGGTCCATAAATATCATTCTTGCTAATTTCTTGTCTTGATAGGAAATGGTATTAACGATGGTTGATTAGGCTCGTCCGTGTTATTGTTAAAGTTGTTGTATGCTTGATTGTTATATTTTATTTGGAGCATCAACAAAAGTGGATGTAAATGCTCTTGATCTTAATTATCACTTAAAAAGATCAAGCAATGTAATTGTCAAAAGTCCATAGAATTGTCATGTTTAAGCATAAAAAATTTCAAAAGCTAGTTTTGAAAGCAAACCTACAAATATTATAAGCAAAGTTGGAGGCATTGTATGATTCCAAGTTTCAAATCTCAATGTTCACATGTTGTAAAGGGCATGTTTTTTTTTCCATATTAGAACAAATTACTTGAACGCGTGCATGTTCAAGAGGGATTCTATTGTGCTATCTTTGTAATTGATATTTTTTTGCCTTAAGACCTTGATCCGACCCAAAATTGAATAGGGGGATCAAAAAAAATTGTGTGCTTGAGTGCCATTGGACTCATGGTGTTTTCTTGTTGTTCCATTGCTTCAAATTACAAGTGCAAGCATCTATGGATCAATTAAACCCTTACAATCATATGTAACTTAATGCAAATCAAGCACCTGAAATTAATGCCAATTAAGCTAGTAGTCAAAGGAGAATTTTAAATTCAACAAATCAAAGCATTGTCAAGCATTCAAAGTTAAAGATCGATTCAACTTCATAATTAATAATTATTATAACTTTCACATGGTTATGTTGTAAGTTTACTGCATTTTTGAAATTGAATTTAATTGCATTATAATTGTTGGGTGGATTCTTAGTTGAACCTGACACCCTCTAATTTATGAGTCAAAATTGATTTTGTTGAGTCTCTTATTGTTAAAGGGTGGATTTGCAAGAATCCCTTTTTGTCAAGTCAATTGTAACAAGGACTTACCCGCATCGGGATGTTTCATTTAGTCTTTAAAAAATGGCTCAAAGTCGAGAATTATTAGAGTCACCGAACAGTCCAATACTCATTATTACTTACTATTGAAAACAAAATAAACACAATCTACAAAGGAATTCTTCGATCTATTCAAACTTGTTTGCAATTTTCACAAGTTGAACTTCTTCAGACTCGGTCATAGCTCCAATAGGATGAAATACAAGCATACAATCCACAACTTCCACAACATTCCAAACTAGTGTTTGTTCATAACAATTCCTTATTTGAATTTGATATCCTTCGATTTCAAATTCCAAATTCCAATTAGAAGTCAACAACATGTAGTAAATTAACTTCCATAGACTTTCAAGCAACATGTTCATAGTAAAATTTCCAACCCTATCATTAGATATTGGGAAGAAATCAATGAAAACAAACATAGAATAGGACTTGGATATGATAAATAAGTCACCTTTAAAATTCTAGACTATTCCATACCAATCCACTTCCATAGTACTGGATTTGTTGTTAAAAATTTGAAGAGGCGCAACTCAAATATTCAACAAATTAATGAAGGAGTTTATAATGAATTTGAGGAAATTGTTATTGAACGCCAACATTTTCATAGAGTTGACCATTAGGAGACATAGTGTTTTGATCTTCATCATTGTCTTGATTGTGGGAAGACAAATCATCATTCATATAGATGCCAAAAGAAAAAGAAGGTTCATAAAATAATAGTTCATTGTGTTTGGGTAAGTTTTTGGTGATGGAATCAACAAGTCAATAAGTTGCATGAGTCTTACCGTATAGTTCAGACATAGGTAAAAACATATTTGCATGAATAAGTACAAAAACAAACAAATTTCAATGAGTTATTCCAATTGATGGTTTTTGGCATGACTGTGGCCCATTTTGAATTGGTACTCCCTTGTACATTAAGGGGGCTGACTACACAAATAAAACAAAATTTTACTCTCTTGCACCTCAAAAGTGATCGGGGGGAGGTACACCAATGAAGACAAAATTGATCTCTCGTTCACCTTAAAGGGGAGAATATATTATGAAATTGGTTAGTGGTATACAAAAACCACCACAAACATTATTCAAGTGAAAATGGTTAGTGTTCAACCAAAACCACCACATTGATGCAATTGGTTAGAGTTCAACAATGCCACCATATACATGGTATCAACTTCAAATTGTTTAGCAATCAACCAAAACCACCAAATATATGGTATCAAATTAAGTCATTAAATAAAAAAGGGAAGAATCCAAAGCTCAAGCTTGGATCCCTTCCACATACTTCTCACCTTGCACTTAACAAGGGGAAATACCAATGATGATAGTTAGGCTTCAAATTTCAAATTCCAATCAATCCTTTAATTATAACTTGGGAATTCCAACATGACAACTAGTCTCCTTTGTCTACATAAAATCAACTATAATAATAATAATAATAATCTATTTTTAAGGTCACCGCCAAGCGAGACACCAAATTGGTGTATGAGACCCCCTTGTTTGTGGGACAAGGGACCGCCCTCTGCGCAACGATTTAACTGCTAAAGTCTACAGAGATGTACATACACTACCCCCCTCTGGATTTGAACCCGTGACCTCCATGGGATGTTGTTAGATACCTAATTGTGTTTGAAATTTAGAGAGCGCTTTAGTGATCCTATTTGTTCATTGTTAACATAATGGTGATCCTAATTATTCACCTATTAATAAAAGATTCTAAATTTTCCTAGCTAAATTACTTGGAAAATAATCAAATTGCCAAACAATCTAGGAATGTTTATACATGGTAGTTGTTAGCTTCTAGAGTTCATGCTCTCCTTCAAAGTTCATTTCAGACATTCAACATCGAGATTGGCAGTTCTTCAGGAATATATTCGATTGAATCTTAGTTCAAAAGTTTCAGATTGAAGATGATGCCAGTGTATACACTAGTTCATGTTGCTTTACTAGTATAATTACTCATGTTAACTTTTATACCCTTATATAGTTATTGATTAACAACAACTATTAATGTGTCATTCAGTTAACTACTGAAAATACAACTGCATAAGAAACCATAAATACACAACGAAACAACAAAATGCAAACACACAAAATGGACACAAGGATTTATCCTTGAAAACCCAACTGGGGGGAATTAGCAAATGTCTGCCTTCTTCTTATTGCAGGATTTGATTACAATAGCACTACAATAATCCATCGGATAAACACTCCGAATTTGGACCAAAATACATAGCAAGATGCTCCAAATCTTTCTGCAAAATAAATATAGATCCACCCTATATCCAATAACTATAGAGAAGTAACTCTTCCTTGGAAAAGTTGTAATCTCAAACTGAGATCTAGACTACTCACTACAAGAGGAAATCTGTCTCTTGCAACTGTGATCACTCACTCTCAATGTATCTCACACTACCTATGACAACTCTTCATATACTCTTTTATACATTTACTTTATGTCAATACCATGGGAAATACCATGGGACACCTAGTACCATGGGCCCTACAATACCATGGTAAAATTGACCTTTTTATTATAATAGTCACTTTTACAAAGAGAGTTACAATTTGAGGATACCTCCACGTGCTAGACACAAGCCAACGTAGAAGCACCTATCCTCACTACAAACTTCAACACTCCCTCTTAGTGAGGTAGGTGCTCTTCACCACTCCAAACTTGTTGTTGAAGAACTCAAACCTCCCCTTGGGCAATCCTTTGGTGAGGATGATTACAACTTGCTCATTTGTAGAAATGTATTAGAGCTTCACAACTCCTCTTTGAACTCTATCCCTGATGAAATGATACATGATCTCAATATGCTTAGACCGGTCATGAAACACTGTATTCATAGCTTGATGTCACACTATATTCATAGCTTGATGTCATTTTGGTTGTCACAGTAGACAACAGTCGAGTCCGTTTGCTAACTAAATAATCCCATGAGCTTTTTGCGAAGCAATATAGGCTCACAACTCGTCAAACTGGCTGCCAAGTACTTTTCCTTAGTAGAACTAAGTGCCACTTACTTCTGGTTCCTATTGATCCAAGAAACAACTTCTGATCTCAAGCTATAAAAACACCTCGAGGTGCTTTTTTTGTCCACTGCACTTCCTGCCTAGTCTAAAATTGTATAGCCCATCAAATGCACTCCATCACCTTAGACACACCTGAGTCCATACTCAATTGTACCTCTTAGATACATAAGCACATGTTTCGTTTCTATCCAATGTACCCTCCTTGGTGTTAGGGTTAACCTTGAATCAAGAATGAGTAAAAGGTGGTTTAGGTCTAGCACATGGTTTATTGTAGCCCATGGTATTACATGTAAAGAAGCATTTATAAGGCTTGAGGAGGCTCCATTGTAAAGTGCCCTGGAGGTGAGTGGTGGCTAGCTCGGTTGGCTTGGTTGGCCAGTTTGGACAAGGTAATGAAGATCTTCATTAGTGCTGGTTTTTCCCTGCATGGGGTTTTCCAGGGTAAATGGTTGTGTCTATGTGTATTTTGCTTCCAATCTTTATTTCTCGCATTTTATTGTTATTATGCTTGTTAAAAACTCTAATAACTGGTATTAGATTGTAGGAGATCTTGTGGGAGGCGTATGAATTCTCGGCTGAGCTATAGGTAGGCCCGGGGGCTCGAGAAAAAAATTTTGGCCTTTTTTTAAAATATTGCGGTGTGAAGATTATGTTATGTCCACAAAGAAGCACGGGGCTTGTAGATCTAATGCATTAATGAAAAGAGCCATGGTTTGAGATCTTTTTGTGCTCATTAAATGATGTAAGTGTGCAACGAATGCATTGGGTTTTGGAGAAAAATGTAGATTTGTCTTTTGAGTGACGGGATCTATTGGAGATGTGGCTAGATCTACATGTTGAAGAAAAAAAGGAACCACCTAATCAAAGTATCATTGCCCATATTTCTTCAGGAACCACAGCCAAGAAGTCGTAAATTTTGAAGTTACATGAAGTCCAAATTTGTGAGTCGGTGGATTATAGCCCACCTTGTGAAGAGAGCAAGGAGTCTCATGTGGTTCTGGAGATTGCTTGGATATGTAAAGGGCCATGAAATAAAATTATGGCCTGCAAAGATAGTGGCTCGACATGGATCTATCAGATCTAAGGAAAACATGACTTGGTTTGGTAGAGGTTGCATCATCATGCAAGGAGCTTGAAGAGGTTGTCATTTTTTTTTTATGGATCGTGGCAACCTTAAGGAGGAAACGCAAATCAAATACATTTGTTAAAAGTCATGAATTCAACAAGAGATCAATGATGCGCAGTCACATGAAGGTCTAGGGTTTGACTTCCGGTGACAGTCGTGACTCGTGGTTCAAAGAGGGACACATTATGGTGGAGAATGACGGTGTGTGCAGGTGAGTGAAGAAACTGAGAGGAGATTGTTGCAGAGAAAAGGCGACTGCATGTGGTTAATCATGTAGATTGTTTGCGATTTCACAGTTGTGATCCGTTGAGGAGAGCATCATCGTGGAGGACATGGTGACGGGCTTCCTGTGCGTGAAGAGTGGACGCAATGGATGTGTAAAGAGTGCATATGGGGCTAGCAAATGGTACCACCCTGAAATTTTCTAATGGCGGCGCTACCGAGGATGTGAATGGTCAAGGCAAGTAGCGACTATGACAACAGATGTAGTGACTATTATAAGTGTGCAGAGAGCTCACATTATTTTAGATGCCCTTACTGCGCATGGACATTATATGTCTCTCACAAGATCCGAGACTAGTCTGTGACTCGGTTTCCATGGATATATTGGTCAATTCCTAGGCATGATGCTTAGGAATGGACCAGTATGACAATTGAGGCATGATGCTTAGGAATGGGCCAGTATGACAATTGAGGCATTGGGTGGAAGAGGGAGAGCCTATAAAGTATGGATATGGTAGTTGTGGATGAAGTCTTGATGTGGTCAAGGAAATACCAAGAACAGATATCGTAGACTCCATTGTTGAAAAGTGATTCTCATATCATTTTGTGAGGGGCATTGAGAAACAACGAGTCCACAGGAGATAATGGTGGTGATCTCTTAGAGTAGGGTGCCCCATCGATGAGTCAACTACGACATTGGAGAAAGTGATGAATATGTAGGGACTAGATCAACTAAAATGTGTGTGGACAAGTAACGACAAAGCAAGAATGCAACGCATCAAAGGATGAGCAAAAAAGATGAGCATGGAAAGCGAGAGGATGAAGTAATTGATGGTAATGGTGTAGTCACCATGAAGACATGTGAAAAAAAATAAAAAAATAATGGAGCAATTTGCATGTAAATGGGCATATGCTTATAAGACCTAATAAGACATGCATACCCCTAGTAACTCACTAGTAAAGGTGGGAGATAGACCTAGGTGATAGGGGGTGCATGTGGAGATTCCTCGGTTAAAACTTTGAGGGGGTTGGTGAATTACTCCAAGTCAATTTTAAAGGGGGGAATGTTAGGGTTAACCTTGACTCGAGAACGAGTCAAAGGTGGTTTAGGTCTAGCACATGGTTTGTTATAACACATGGTATTGTCCCATGGTGTTACATGTAAATAAGCCTTTACAAGGCTTGAGAAGGCTCCATTGTAAAGGGGCCTAGAGGTGAGCTAGCCTTTGTTCGATTGGCCTGTTTGACTTTCTCTACATGGGGTTTTCTAGGGTAAATGGTTGTCTCTATGTGTATGTTTCTTACTGTGTTTATTTCTTGGATTTTATTGTTATTATGTTCGTTAAAAACTCTAATTCTTGGTTCCACCATGTACTAGCTGAGGGTGTTTACAACAAAACAAATATATGGTTGGGTGTCCACTAGATACATCAAAGAACCAATCAACTATTTGTACAATGTGGAATCCACCAACTCTGACTCAAAAGCATTCAATTTCTTCAAGTTTGTGATCATGGGTGTAGTCATAGGCTTGC
Source organism: Pseudotsuga menziesii (assembly GCA_001517045.1). Classification (NCBI taxonomy): domain Eukaryota; kingdom Viridiplantae; phylum Streptophyta; class Pinopsida; order Pinales; family Pinaceae; genus Pseudotsuga; species Pseudotsuga menziesii. Next base: position 418,646 of record LPNX010540086.1, on the reverse strand, counting down.
AGTCCTCCATCTTGAATCTCCTCAAAATCTCAATTGCATATTTTCCTTGACCAAAGAAGATCTCACCTTCATGTTGACACACCTCCAATCCCAAAAATTAGTGCATCGGTCCAAGTCCTTCATCTCGAACTCCCTCGCAAGGTCTCTCTTGCATCTTGCTATGAGCTTCTTAGATCCTGTCACAAACAGGTCATCCATGTATAATACAAGAATGAGGGGATCATCACCAGATAACACAAAGTACAGGTTGGGATCCACCTCGCTCTTGACAAATTCCATACTCACCAGATAATGATTGATCCCAATATTTAGGTGTTGTTTGTTAGACATTGAGAGGGGGGGTGAATCAATGTAAAGCCAATTTTAAAACTTTTCTTAGCTTGTCACAATTAACTACCAATTCATCCTACCAATTTCATAATTGTTTCATAAACATCTTTCACTTCATCATTCACATATCATAAGCATTTGAATCATCAAGAACCATAACACAAAAGAACACAACACCATATAATTTTGTAATCTTTTTGTATTAGTTTTGGACTGGCTACAACCGTGAGGTAAAATCAACACCTACTGATACAAAGAGCACCTACTCTTCATCCAGGACCTTGCCTGGTTTTCTTAGACCTTGCTAAGAAGGGTTTGAGCTATCCTAACCTCAAAAACAAGACAAGCTTGCTTTTACAATTAAAGCTCACTGTCACATCATCTTTCTGTCCACATCATCCTGTCATATTAAACATCACTACTGCTGGTCATCTATTGCTGCAACACTCTTCTGCTCATCACTCTCATCATCTTCTTCACTTGTCACATCATCATCATGTCTTCTGCTAAAGGTATCACTGCCATACTGTTGTAGGTGTCAAACTATCATCATCATCATTGTCATGTCTTCTTGTCACTAGGATGTTTCTTCAAGTCACTCTTCATTATACTTAGACTTAGACTGTCTATTGGATGAGTGGAAGAGCCTGTCATCCACTCACCAAGAAAGGGTTGTCATCTTCTTAAGCTATGCATCAACCTTTCTTTGTGTGTAACTCTCACTGTGTATCATCCTTGTACTTCATCAATAGCTTCTAGGGTTGTCATCATGGACTGTCATCTTCATGCTTAAGCCTCATCATCAACATGTCAACTTCTAGGGCTGTCATCAGGTTGCATACATCATCATATCATATGCAGTGAATGGAGTATGCATCAACATAGTGTATCAATGGTGTACAAGGCATCATTAATAATGCACAAGGCATTATCATGGTTTACAAAGCATCATAAGATACACAACATCATTATGCAGTATGCCACCAAAGAGAATGCATAGGGTAGCATCAGACTATATTATTGTACTTACATGCACCATTGTTCATACCACTTGTCTACTCATAAACACATCATTGTTTATACTTCACTGTATGTACCGTATCAACCACATGTAGACTGAGATGCCCAGGTTCACTGTGCCAGCTTCCAATGATTGAAGTGCACTCTCATTGCTTCATTAATATTCTCAGACTTGCAATAATACAACCAATACAAGCAAACCCCAATCAAAATCCAAGAGGACTGTGTACACTGTGAAGAAGACCCCAAACTCAGTCACCTTGGACTATACACCTTCTCGGATTGTTTGCTTGCTAGCATAAACTTGAACTGAGTGTGTATATGGAATATCAAGCCAAGTTCAAAACCAAACTCTCATTCCTTCATGTATACAAGTGTTAAAAACAAACTTCAATCAAGCATTAGATTTCACTGTGCATATTTCATGGTTGGAGTGTTCGTCATAGTGTATCACATCATAGCATGCATCATAGTGTGTTCACCATCATCACATGCATCATCATGTCATGGATT
>LPNX010540086.1:259986-409631 GCA_001517045.1 Pseudotsuga menziesii | reverse complement strand
ATGTGGAAGGTTCAGATCCCTTGCTGCTGCTAATTCAGATCACAGACTGTGTAATCCAAAAATCAAGACTGTTTGTTTTTTCAAAAATGTGGGCTGTCATACATCTTGACTGCTGCAAATTTTGGGAGCCTCAGTCAACCAATGATCTTCATTCATCCTTGGATCTCTACTGCTCAAATGTTGGTAAACACTAACCCCATGCAAGCCTAAAAAATGGACTGCTGTGACTCCTCTCCTTGTTGCTGCTACAAATTCGGGTCTGCTCTTAGACCACCGAATTTTACAGACAAAAAAAATATTTCAGACTGTTGCTGCCACATCCGAACCTGCTGCTGCCATATCCAAACCTGCTTCTTCCACATCTGAAATTCCTTAGTCAAAAATCTTAGAGCTCCACCGAAAATTTGATGATAAAATGAGGACATGTTATGTCCTATTTATACACATTTTTCACTAACTTTATGGAGCCGACTTGTATATTCTTTTATATATTTTTATTTATTAAATCTTGTTTGACTGAGTTGACTTGTATGGGGGAAAGCAAAAATTATTCGTTAGACTTCAAAAATACAAATCTCTTCAACCGTGAGGAGTTAGGAGATGCTCCATATATCAACGGAAAGGAATTGACGAGAACTTTCCTTCTATGAAACTCTTGGTTGCATTCACAAAGTCCTTTACTCTCATTTTCTTGAATTTGTGTAGGACATCAAAAATTGACTTCAAATCTCTTGATGGCTGCTTCAAGTACTTTAATGGTAATCAAGGGTTTCTAAGACTATCAAGAGCACAAAATGATGGGTGCAAAGACCAACCCTTCAATCACAAGGGTTTCAAGAGCTCTTTTCAAATATGTCATACGATTTTTAAACAAGGTGCTTTCAAGCCCATCACATAGGACTTCATCGTAGCATCAAAGAATCAAGGATCCCAAGAGTAAGAGTAACATGTGCTTTGTTACCATATGAGCTTCTTCAACCTTCAAAAACCTCATCATCAGTGTCAAGGACTTCATCATAAAACCAAGCTCCCCAATGGGCGTCAAACATGAGCTTTATAAAGCTTGTGGGCTTAAGGACTAACTTATGGGTAGAAGCACTTCTTCAATGCTTCTTCAAGTAATTCAAGAGCTTCTTCATCACATGAAGGGCATGTGCATGGGTTCCACAACATGCCAATAGCCACGAATTCCACCAAGGGTATTAAGGTCATCATCAATCAAATAAGGGTCTCTATCCACACATCAAGGGCTCCACACACATGAGCCACACCATGGGGCCTCCAAGGGCCAAAGTCCATCGTGCCATCACTTGTGGGATAGATGGGCCTTCTTCTGTGGTACCATGACACCATTAGAGCATGAATGACCACAGAATGGGTCATTAATGCTTCTTCAACCCATCTAGGGATTCTCCAACTTCTGTAAGGTCTTCAAGACCATCTCCAGGGTCGTCAACGTCTTCACCAAGGTGGTGGCATCAAGATCCAAGCTTGTGGGTACTAGGACCTTGTCAACTGGGTAAAAGGTGCTTGAAGGCACAAACCCACTCTGTAAGGGATCCAAGGCACTGCAAGGTGCAAAACCATTTTGTAAGGGGTCAAGGCACTACAGGTGGGAATTGGTGGCATCAATGACATCCTGTGGGGCCACTGCAAGTCCATGTTGGCATCAATGACAATTTCATCAACATTGTTTGAGTCCATACAATGCCTTCTTCAACCTACAAACATGAGATTCCTCCCATTTATCTCAAAACCCTGAGGTTGTTCTATATACACTTCCTCCTCAATCACCCCATTAAGGAATGTTGTCTTCACACCCATCTAATGTATCCTCCACCCCATCTCTAAGGAAACATACATAACAACTCTAATGGAAGTATATATGTCGACAAGAGCAAATTTCCTCTCATAATCAACTCCCTCTTTATGGGAGAACCCCCTTTCCACGAACCTTGCCTTGAACTTCTCCACGCTACCATCTGTAGTATGCTTGATCTTATAGATCCACTTGGAACTCACTATTGACTTTCCCTTTGGTCTAGGAACTATATCGCACACATCATTATTCACAATGGAAGAATACTCCTCCACCATGGCATCCATCCAAACCTATTGGTCTACAACCTCCTCAAAGATGGCTCATAATAAATAATGTTGCTTACTAGTGCCATATAACTGGAAAGTATCTGCGGTGGTTTGATCATCCTAACTAAAGTCCTTGGAGCATCCACTAGCTCCCGTGCCTTCTTCAAGGTTCACTCTGCCCATTTTTGCTTCTTGTTTTTAGAAGAGTCGGTCGGGGTGAATTGAGCATCCTACTCCTCATGATCATGTTGCTCACCCTACACACTTGTTGAGGTACCTGTAACCTATGATGGTGGTCTAACTTCTAACTTTGGTACTCCTTGCTCCCAAGTTTATGCTTCAACTAACATGGATCCATAAGACTTCCTGAATCCCTTGTCCTCCTCAAATCTCACATCCCTCCGTACTATTGTCTTCTTCAGTGTTGGAATGTACACCTTGTAGGATTTTGAGTTTTCACTATACCCAACGAAAAATGCCCTTCTTAGCTGTTGGATCTAGCTTTTTCCTCCTCTCAACCAGGACATGATAGTAGAGACAAACCCTAGGTCCACCTTGGATCGAACATACAACAGAGAAGTAACTCTTCGTTGGAAAAGTTGTAATCTCAAATTGAGATCTAGACTGCTCACTACAAGAGGAAATCTATCTCTTGCAAATATGAACACTCACTCTCAATGTATCTCATGTTGCCTATGACAACTCTTCATAGACTATTTTATACATTTACTTTATATCAATACCATGGGAAATACCATGGACAATACCATGGGACACCCAATACCATGGGAAATACCATGGGACACCCAGTACCATGGGCCCTTCAATACCATGGGCAAATTGACCTTTTACATAAAGTATTATTAAAGTCACTTTTACAAAGAGAGTTACAATTTGAGGATACTTCGACATCCTGAACACAAGCCAATGTAGAAGCACCTATCCTCACTACAAACTTCAATAACTCAAACTTGTGATATTGGGGCAAAAGTTATACAATGATTCCCTACACAATCACAAGGTTTGTGATCAACTTATTATGAGTTGTAAACTTTATTGAATGATAGGTTTTCATCCCTATCCACTAATGATTTGTTAGTGAGATCTTAATATAGAGGTGATTTAATCCATGTACTATACATTCAAAACATGATATGAATACAAATGTTGAAAATGGCTCAAAGCCTTTTATACAAAGTTATTGTCAGATTTATGTCTTAACATTGTACACATATATAGCAATGTATCCGTTTATCAATAATCAATTTCCACCCTCCATCATCCTCGATATCATGTGTCAACATCAATGGATACCATATCATAAGTTGACTCGAAAACTTGCTAAGATAATCATATCTTGATACAAGATCACATTGGTCATGGGATGCAAAACTTGTGGTATAGTCATCGAACTATGCAAGGTCATGATCATCTTATTATCATGACAATCCCTCTCATGCATTTCAAATACCATAACAACTGAACTATCATAAACTAGGTCAACTCCCTCATACCGAGTAAGAGTATCATCAAGAGAAAATCCCTCCATCTAAGAGAACCCAAATTCCATGGATTTGTATATAATACTCCCACCGATAGTGACTCTGGAATCAACCTCAACAATATCCTCCATCAAGGCATCATACCTCTCCAATGAATAACTAGAAGGCTCATGGCTAAAGTCAATCTCATCATCACACATTTCCTCCTTTGTACAGTTAGGAGTCTCATGGGAAGAAATTAATGTTATATATATATATTGGGTGGTACACTCACCACCACATGCTCCTAAGCCATTGGATAACCAATATCCACATTCTTCTTGATCAAAGGAGGATAACTATACACACTAATGGATCTCACAATCAAATATCAAGGATCAAAACCCAACTCTACATGTGCCTTCTAAGAAATAGAAGGCTCGACCAACCTCTCACTGGAATGTGTGAGTGCTACAAGATCAATAAGTAACCTATAAAAGCCACCCTCTCTCATCCATCTAGCCAAAGGCTGTAGACTTGCTATACTACAATAATTGATGGTGTACTATTGTCCCCCAAAAACCACTCTTTAACATATATATGTCATACAAGAAATTGAAAGGAGGTTTTTCCTTAAACTCGAAACAAATCAAATACCGCTTAGCTTGAGAAAAAAAACTAAGGGAATTTGGAATGAAATGGAGACAACTCTTCTCATACTATACGTGGGATCATCACCAAGCTCCACAATAATGCCCCCATATTTCTCCTAATCCTATTGAATAGTGACATGTCATATGTTATGCATCTTGAAGCTCCATTATTGCGCCGAGAGGCGCTCTACAACCCAGTATGGGGGAGATCTTGTAACGTGATGTAACGTTAGTAATGTTTGTAACATGTTGACAAAAAATGATAGTGATAGTGAATATTATGGGATAGATATTGTAACGTGATGTAACATAGTAACGTTTGTAACATGTCGGCAAAAAATAATAAAAAATAAAAAAATTTAATTATAGGCCAAAATAAATGTTGGCCAGGAAAACAACCTAATATGGGGGAGATGTTGTAATATTCCTACCTAACAAAACAATAAAAAAGCAAAAATTTAATTATCCCGTAAAAAAATGTGGGTGAGGAAAAAAAACACAATATGGGGGAGATGTTGCACATGGTTTTAAAACCATGTGCAAGGCCTTCTAAACAACCCATGGTTTTATTGTACATGGTTCAGGAGGGCATTGCACATGGTTTTAAAACCATGTGCAAGGCCTCCTAAACAACCCATTGTTTTATTGTACATGGTTTAGGAGGGCCTTGCAAATGGTTTTAAGACCATGTGCAAGGCTTCCTAAACAACCCATGGTTGTAGGAGGGCCTTGCACATGGTTTTAAAACCATGTATGGGGAAATGTTGTAATGTTTGTTCCTAACAAAATAAAAAATAATAAAAAATATTATATTCCGGCCATAAATAATATTAAATATTAATAATAAAAATATCATATGTGGACCTTAAATAAAAGGATGCGTCTTTTGGTTTGAATCAAATCAATGGTTATATATAGGACACACCAAAGTTGATAGTTCATTGAGTGCAATACCTAAGAAGAGGTTTGCACCTCAAGAGATTTGATCCCTCTCGACGCTTGATAGAGCCTAAGATTTGGATCTACACTGGTCTACATACCAACCAACACTAGACAAAATGTTAGTAGATAAACAAGAACCCATTGAAAATGCAGTCTCAAACTAAGAGGCCGTATTCTTTATTCTTGCAACACTCTTGTCTGCAACCTAATTCACACCTTTTCCCTTCTTCAATGGACATTGTCGTGTATAATGTCTCATCTTATGACATCGAAAGCAGATGACCTTATTGAGGTCATTCTTCTATGTATATGCCATGTCCTTATTCTTAAAGCTTTTATTGGCACCCTTCTTCATCGTTCTGATGAGACTGATGGAATCTAATTCCTCATGTTGTTCTAAACATGGATGCAAGTTGATTTCTTCCTCCACAAGAACAACCCAAAGATTTGGGAAATACAATAGTCTCTATTGATCATGGATGCCTTGAACATAAGGTTTCCAAGAAGGAGCAAACCCTTCAAAGGCGATGGATACTATCTCTATATTCTCTACATTGGTTCCAATGGTGGTCAACTAATCCTTCAATTCATTTATCCTAGTCAAGCTTTTCACCATAGTATCTGTCTTACTCATGCAAACAATTGAAAGCTAGTTTTGCAAGAGCATTTGTTGAGAGGCACAATTTTTTTGAAATAACTTAACTAAAGCATCAATCATGGTCTTACTTAGAGTATCATCATCATTGTGTGAGATGAAGTGATCCTTCACATAATTAAGAATGATTCTCTTCACTCTGGTTTCCCTCTTCCAATGAGTGACCAACTATAGTGGACCGATAGGTTTTGGAATGTTCTTTTCATCATGCTCCCAAAAAATTTCCCTCCTTCACAGGGATCTTAAGCTTGAGCTTCCATGAAACAAAATTTGAATCTCCATCCAAATGATCACACTCTGTTATATTGAGAGTAACCTTACACATCCTAAAAATTCCATGACAATATATGAAATAGACAAAATAACCCTTCAAAGGGTGAATGTGCTTATCTCAAGCAACTTGGGGTTTCACACGTGATGACCTTAACTAGGTGAAATACTTGTCCCACTTAATCACTAGTTGAAATACAACTCCCTCTTACTCAATAGTGGTCTCAACTACAACCATTATAATACCATGTTGAAATTTCATTTGCATCAAGATATTAAAGCAAATTTGAAAATTCGCCTTTTTTTGAGAAAGTTTCTCAGATCTTAACCCTATAATTCTTAGTTTTTAGGACTATTGTAACTTAACATGCAAAACAACAATGGAACAATCACAATAATTCAATTCTAGTATCCCCAAAATTCATGATAATTTAAGGAGGAAAAATACCGATCACTCCAATGAGTTTCTAACCCTCCAAGGCAACTTCACATGCATAAACTAATTCTGAAAACTCATGTTATGCACCAAATATATTCCTAGCTAGGGTTAGTGAACATATCTTAGCTCCTTGAAGTGAAAAAATCCCTCCAGCACTATCTCCAAGGCAAGGCTATAATATTTTGGAGCACAAGATCTATAAACTAAACAAAGTAGTAATATCGTTTGCAAGTAATTAATTAAGTGAGAAAATCATGACATTCATCAACAAAACAAAGAAGAGATACAAAGCTCTTCCACAAAACATTAATCCATTGTATTCCATTAATTGTACAAGAGTGAATCAATAGTTACATATAGGCAATTCAAATTAGTAAGAGATGCAATTCAAATTGGAGTGCATGACAACCTAGTTAGGTTCAACTAGAGCTAAAATTCCCTATGTCAACCATGAAATCTCTCATATGTGAGTTAACAACCTCATAACTAACCTAAGTGGACCATGACACCAAAAAGAAAGCGACAACTGAATGATTAAGTCATGCATGTGAGCATTATTCCTAAAAAGACTAAAGGATGGCACAACTAGTTATAAAATAGTAAATAGAGGCACTTTGGAGACCTTAAACAGTGCAGTAAACTCCCTAGATTCAACCCACAACTATAACTTGCAATGTAGGACCCTAAATTCAGAGAAAGGATCCCTAAAAGTATGAGTACACCCTCAAATGCTAGAAATAGATGGTTAGGATCACTTCCATGACCTATAAATAACAAATTGCTCCCTCAAAGTTAGGGAGGAAGCTCTATAGTGGCTCAAATGGTCAATTTGATTAGGATTTGTACTAGTGGAATCATTAGACCAAGATCTAAGTTCCTAGGTGAGATATTGGTGCTATGGAGAGGGTAATTATGCTCTAACATGCCATCCTCCTCTTCTTCCTCAAATACATCTAATGGTTTCCAAACCTTGTTCTCTAGCTTCCAAGGGATGAAACCCTAACCCGAGAATCCAAGATGCTCCAAGAGACCAAGAACCCTAGCTACCAAGAGATAGAGATCAAATGTACAAAGAAGAATCTCAAGTGACAGAAATCATTCACCTCCTCCTCATATGCCTCACTAGGGTTTTTCTCATGAACCCTAACACATCACTAAGAGAGCACTTCAAAGAAGAGATACACATGAATGTGTGATGTGATGTGTTTGGATAGACTTTCCCCTTCCTCTATTTATATGAAAGGAAATGGAGACCAACAATATATCATAGGTTAGCACAATCCTTACAAGCAATCCTACTAAACATAAGTAATGCTCCAATCCTTGAGTAAAAGTGTCAAGCTCAAATGATAATGTTGTGCACAAAGTGACCCAAGGTGATGTATTTACATAAGACAAGTCCACACCGCTCCATCCATCCTCCAAATCCAAGTACTCCACTGAGGCAATTACCCCTTGCATGAACATTATTAAATCCCAAGGCATCCTTGAGCCTTCTCTAACCATTCAAATAGGAAAACAAGCTACTGCATGCCATCTAGGGCTTGTATTCCTCTTCCACAATGCACATGAATCCTCATACCATATAAGGTGTTCTCCCATTAGGTGAATCCTCCATGTGGCCATCATGCAAGGAATCCATCATCGAAGCAATATATCTCCAATGCCCTAAGGAAGAACACTAATCCAATGATCATTTGAGGCGTGACATCCACCGAGAAATCCATCACAAGTGTGTATATTCATCAGGGATAATCTCTCAAGATACAATCCATCCTAGACCATCCAAGCACCAAACATACACCATGTACCCCAATTCTCATGAAGCACCCTAAACACGGTGTAAACACTTTCTGAGTAAATAGAATGTCTAACTTAACCTAGATTAAGGTGGTCAAAACAAGGAGGGCATTTTTAAACAATTTTCAAAACAAATGTTCATGAATTTATAAAAATCACCCTTATTTTAGAATTTACCACATATTCTCCTGCTCCATCGAGTCCAAAGTTATTCATATTTGAAGAGTTTATTATACATTCTTCTTATTTGTCTAATCTCTTACTAGTGAAGTGATTTCTAATTTTAAAGAAGCCTTGAGCATACAATAAGGTACCTTGGTTATTATTATAGTTGAGACCAATGATAATGGATATTTTTTTCTTGAAGAAATCTCATAGATTTTCTCGAAAGTTTGTTTTTGTTTATTCTTAATATGAAAATAATATCATACAATTAGTTTTTAGATTTTGGAAAGGTTAATGAACTAGATCTTGAGGGAACATTGTATAGGCTCGTTATGACAATAAGGAAAGTTAAGACAACTGAGACCAAATTTTGTTGGAACATTGTATATGCTCGTTATGACAATAAGGAAAGTTATGATAATTGGGAAAGATAAACTTAACAAATGTATGTTTGATTTGATGCATAAATATTAAATAAATTACTTAAAAATATTGATTATACTTATTATTTAGGGAATTATGTATTCGCCTTGGTTTTGAGATTCGTGCATTCCTTTTTCCTAATTTTTATGCTATGATGTTTACCTGTTTTCGTAATGTTTTTGTGCTAAACTTTCTTATTGTCCAAAAAACTTTTTGTTTGGAATTTGGAAACCTAACATACTTTGACAAATGGCAAGAGCCATCCATTGAGCTGCAGAGCATTTAATGCGGCTGCAGTAGGTTTGTTGGATTTCGAGCAGCTCAAGATCCAACGATCATCAAGCTTGCTGCAGCTACATTAAATGCTCTGCAGCTCAATGGATAGCTCTTGCCCTGACAAATGCGAAGCTTTCTGAAGTGTGTATTTTCTCACAACCTGCTCAACCTGACATATTCTGATAACTGCAGAGCTTTGTACATTGTACAGTTTCTTGACAACCGAATTTCTAGGTGCATGTAATCAATCAACTGACACCTTTCGTAGGTGTTGTCCAAATCTATGTGCAGGCAGTCATGCGATAGTCCACGTGGATGGCATTTCCGAATAGGCTTAAAGGTGTATCATGTATGCACATCAACTATTAGTGTTTAAAGTTTACTCAGTCGATTTGAAATATATAACATAAAGATTGTGAATTACCTTTTCTCTGGACATCAATAAGGTTTGCTTGCTCTTGGTGCTCGGATTCCACCCAAAGTAAGTAATTCTATGCACATGTATCTTTTCTATTTTATTTCGCTTCAATTCAGAGACTTTAAACGGGCTTCTAGGCTGCCTCTGGTTTTGTTATGTTTTAGCTTTTTTACTATTTGTCTTTCTCATAGGAACAAATTTTGGAGGAAAAAAATCAGCAGCGAAAGAAATTGGAATACTAAATGTAATTTACTGGAATAAAGGTTCTGGATTATCAGGCCCGAAAAATTGACCCCGATTATCAGGCTTGAAAAATTGAACCTTAGATGCTTTTTTTTACCCTTAATTATGTGTAAACATTGCTCGTTCCATCGGTTTCAAGGGATTTTTTTATAATGTGCGAGAAAATGCACTTATTTCTATACTGCTTATTGAATATGAGGGTTTCCGGTGGTAAAATGTTTAATTAGTTGTCTCTTTGGTCAGAAGCAACAACATTAGGGGTTCTCAACGGATTTTGCTGGTTGTGCTTGCTCCAGAAGTCAACTCAAATGAAATACTACCTGCATGCAAAAATTAATAATTACCTTAATTATTAATATACATATTTTCATTATTATCAATCCATTTATGTTGTTATATTAATCATAATGGTTTCCATAGTACTTAATCTTTAATCGTTATAATTGCAAATAAATTTATAATAATCTTAATTTTATAATTGCAAATAAATTTATAATAATCTTAATTTAGATGGGAGTAAGCTAGCTATGGAGCAATCCTCCCTCATCGGACGGAGGAGGAGCAAAGTTAACGTTGACTTTGCTCCTCCTCCGTCTGATGGAGGGAGGATTGCTCCATAGCTAGCTCACTCCATTTAGATGTAGTTTTTATTGGTTTTTGGATTTTGTCATCAATTTATGACTAATAAATGCAAAGGTTTTCTTTGTTTCTTGTCATTGGAGGCTTAATTTATGAAGCTCTATGCTCTTAATCTGGATTCCAACAAGCCATGACAAGGTAAGCTTTTGTCTATATTCAAAGAAAAAGATATACAAGCCAGTTAGGATGCAAACTTCACAATTTATCAATGGAAAATCATTCATGTTTGCATCAGATCTTACTTGAAGATGAGGCCAACGATTCAAGCCGTTTTTGGGGCATGTTTTTTTCATAACCGTCAGACATACTCGAAGTTTCGAGGCTTCTTCCACTATTGGGGTATGAAAATATCTTGCCAGTTCTGACATTTTAATGTGTCTCATCCTCTGCCTCTGCAAGTTATTTCAACTGTATCCAAATGGTGAAGTTCAGCCAAAAAAACAAAAGAATATAAGACCTAATTTTTTCCATGTTTTTTTTATCACTGTAAAAATTACCTAAGTTGAGTAAGCGGTTTTGGGAATGTAAGTGGCAGATGATGACCCTTGAACGTTGTTATTCATGCCATTGCTGCTGCTTTCTTTTCCTCTTGCATTCATATTCCAATTCCAATAGCCTTGTAAGCCTGGAACAATTAATTTAAAAAAGTGATTAGTTCAGATTAATTTATATCCATGTCTCCATGTTTGGTTTCTTGGCCGAAACCCAGATTAATTTATCTCCATATTTGGTTTCCAGGCCCAAAGCTATGATGATTTAGATTCCTACCGTATGTTTTTTTTCTGGCTATGTTGCCCATATTGGTAGTTCATTTTTAGTCATAAAAAAAAAGAAGTAGTTATTTTTAAATATTTTTAGTTATAAAAATAAAATAAAAAGAATAATTTAAAGTTTTTATAATGCATTTAATCTATTCACAAAAAATTGCAATTTGAACTATAAAAGCTAGTAAGTTCAACCAAAATTATTCCAAGGAAAAATCTAAAAATAAAGTTATTATCCAAAATAAATAATGCACGGTTATTAATGTACTTGTTTGAACTCGTGCCTTGCATATTTTATTAATGTTGACAAATAATTAAATTTTCTTGCTATATATAGTATATCAAGTTTGAAAGTACTGGCATGGCCTCAATTGGAATTCTTGGTAGCAAGGCTTTTTCCTCATGGTTGACCATAGCTATGCCGGTGAACAGCGAAACTGTAGCTTTCATGATGCAATCATGGCATTGCATAAGCTTCAAAATTGGCAGCTTGTGTGGCTCTTTTCTTTTCTTTCACATGTTTATTTTAAGTGCAGGTCATACATTCACTCCTTATTTGCATTGAATATACAAAATATTACCAATTTTATAATAATTGTGAAATGAAAGGCAAAATAAACATTGACCAGCCTTGCCACTTTGACTGTGTGTGTATGGATTTCATGGCACACCGCGTCCATAAGCTGTGGTTGTAAGAACATTTATATATTTATTCAATCGGTCTGTATCTCAGTATAAGGATCCCTATCTGTTGGGAATATAAATCCAGGTGTTTATATAAATTAACTTTATAATTGAATTTGTTGGGAATATGTAGCTCTTGTGTGTTGATTTCTTCTTTGCTTTTATATTTACTTAAGACATCTTTTTGTCTTTAGATGATTCAAGATTTGTTGTCATTGAGAAGTATCATTCACTGGTTTCTTACAAATGGTAGTGAGCAACTGTCACAAACTGCATCTCATTTGCATTGGTTTCTTGTATATGATTCAACTTTTCTAGGCAGGAAAAATACATTCGTCAAATTTGTTGTTAAGTATTGTCATATCTGATTAGTTGATTAGTTGGTAGGTTGGTGGGAGCCTTGCTTTTTCTTATCTCTTCCCATCACCACTTTTCAAAACTAAAAGCAGGGAATATGCAGCTTTGTTGCTAAATCTTGTTTATTATTATTATCAATTTTTCATCATTAAACAAATATAGTTTAAAAGATCTCGTACAAATTTAAAGTTACTTACTTATTTCTTTATTCCAAAGAAAAAACAAATTCTTGATATTCACTGGAATCAAAGAAAAAATACATCCGCAAGTTTCTTTCCATTCTTGTAAATCCTGCATCAACTTTCGTTTCTTTACAATATCGTTTAGCTCTTAAAACATAAGATCTTTGTACAAAAGTTATTTTTTTATTATAATAATTTCATAGCAAAAGAATTCATATTTTCTTCTATTTCTAAGCCTATCACAAAAAACAAAAAAACAAGCACACTCTGGAAATGTATTCTATCATAAAGCAACCTGTATATTTAGCGACTTACTCTAGAATTTCCATTTCTTCCAGAATGACATTACTATCTTCAAATTCTTGAAAGAACAAAGTTCCAAAATCACAATTGACAACATGTTTAATTTATGCGCATCTCAAGGTCCTTCAACAGGGAAGTTGACAGGTTATCAAAATAAAGATCTAATCAATAAATTAATCCTCTTGCACTCGGTGTTCAATTGAAGGACCCAGAGATTGTAATTCCATTTATCCCACTCAATAATGATATTCGAATCACCATATATGCTCAACAAGTCGATTCCACATTTGTTTGCAAAATAAAAAACTCCCCAAAGTCCAATAAGTTATGCTTTTGTGTTACTACCTTTGTCTCCTCACATCCACAAATTGAAACAATGATTTTGATTAAGTTTTACCAACATACCACACCCACATAAACTAGCCATTGAAGATCCATCAAGAAAACCAAAAGTTGTGAAAGGAAAAAAGTCAGGTTCGTATACAATCTTTCGAACCTTTTGCGGACTTTTCCCATCAAATTCCTTAAAGAGGGAGATTCTTTTGATGCTACTTAAGCTTACATTTGGGGCACTATTTTCAAATATGCCTTTATTTCTTGTTTTCCATATTGACCAAAAGTTAAAAATTGGAAGGAGCCTATAAGATTTTTCTTTTGAAAACCATTCCTTGAAACTGTCTTCTAAGTTACTTAATCCTGAGGAAAAAGTAGTTTTAAAGTCTCTTGCCACATAAGACCAGACTGCTTTGCTAAAGGCACAGTTAATAAAAAGATTTCAATTGATTCTTCCTCTCTTCTGCATAGAGGGCAAAAACTTGGACCATTCCATCCTTTTTTCAGAAGATTTTGCCAGGTTAAAATTTTATTTTCCATTTTAATCCAAAAGAAGCATTTAACTTTTTGTGGAATCTTCCATTTCAACAATTTAGAGTTCCACCGTTTAATATTACAAGAAAAATGAGAGTTCATAATAATAGAGTAAGCTTCTTTTGCAGTTACCTACCCAGTAGCCTTACTCCAAGACCAGACTATCTTATCCTCTTCAAAGTTTAGTTTGATACCTGCAACATTTAGAGTTTGAATATTATTGTCCCAATAGTTTTCCCATATGCCTGTAAATCCCAAACCTTTTGACATGAACCAATATTCCCCTTTCAACACCTCCCATGAAGGTCTTCTGATTTTGTTGAGAGTAGATAAGTTTAAAACTTCAAGATGACTGATGATGTCCTCATGCAAAATGTAGTTATCATTATCTCCAATGAACGGGTCAATACCAATCCTAGCTTGCTTTCCATTACCTATGTCCCACAATACCAATCCTAGATTGCTTTCCATTACCTATGTCCCACTCGAGCACCGCTTTTCTTCCATCTAGATAGAGCATTACCAGGATGGAACCGCTCTTTGATCAAAGGTAGGAAACGGTGGCATTGCTCATTGACAAAAGACAATGGACGTTACTGAAGAGGGTAATGCCTTTTGCATTAAGGGAAAAGGCGGTGTTGGACTCAAATATGGAAAATAGGAGTCTGGGCCATTGCTCAACTTCACAATTTGGGATTTGAGGGCAAATTCTGATGTTTTAGGCCTCAACACATGATGGTGATGAGATTTATGTTTAACATAATCCCCCCCAAAGCATGAGGCTAGAGGGATACAAGAGGTGAGAGATTTGAAAGAGCAAGTTATCACTTTGAGGCAAGAAACCACTTGATCGGAGATCATTATCAACCAAGCTTCTGCAATATATCAATACTTTTGACTCATAACCAAATGATTCCTTATCATGACTGCATACCAATACAAGGCAGATCCATGAGGGAAACGAATAAACATGGCTACTAGAATACAACGTAGATCCATGCAAACAAGACTCAAACTTGGACATAGCTACCAGACATACAACGTAGATCTATGTCAAATCGACGCAAATTTGAGCACAACCACAACCGCACAAATGTGGATCCATGCTAGGACTCATACAAAATACTCCATCGCAACCTGGGAAAAACAATCAGCGCTTAACCAACTCCCAGGGTCTTTCTCTTCTTCCACAAAGTACGATTCTATCCATGTGATTACAATGTTTTGATGTCGAACATTGTAGAAACCACTTGATTACCAACCAATGATGAGAACCGTTAACAAGTGCAAGGGAAATCACCATTGATGTCAATGATTCCCAAGGTACCCTAGTACAATCTCCTGAGTGTGAATAGATGATTTGATGTCAAACACTCAGTCGAATCTTTCGATCAAAGGTCAATGATGAGAACCTATGTCGAGAAAGAGAGAATTTGTCATTAATATATATAGATCTCAAGGTACTATATTTTTGTTTCTAAGACTAATTCCTGGATGATGATTTGATGTCGACATGAATAGTCCCATCGAAGGAGGGCCATGATGAATCCCACATCGACGACACGAAACTTGGAACAAAGTTTTGGAATTTTTAGTATGATGTAGCCATATGACTGACTCAAAAGGTACTAACACAAAGGCTGTTTTGACTTGCAATGGCAAACTTTCAATTTTCCTTTGGCACGACTGAAGACTTGGCAGCATTGACTTAGACTAGACGGACTCCAAGACATAATGCGACGGTAGATGATGCATTATTTGAAAGACTCAAAGGAGTAACATGAATCACGAAAGTGGATCGATTTGGAAGCAAGTTGAATACCCAACTGTCTGAACGAAATGCAGTCAAGTGCCATGTTCAAAGGATATTAATAACTGCCATTTATTTGCAAAATGAAATAGTTCCCTTCCCTTAATTTCCCCATCATGATTGATGAGTGCCTCTTTTCGTTTTTACAATCCCAAAGAGGGTAATAAACACTTGTTGTAGCTTATCCAGAGATAAGTTCATTCTCATAAATTTCATGAACCTGAGAAAGGAGGGGTTCGTTCCCAAAAGAGGATCTCTTAGTGTTTAGTTTAACGAGTCCATTGAAAGTTAACTCAACATCGTTCATGTTTAGAGAGTCTGAACGAAAACAAAAGAAGACTCCAATGGGTCCTTTTTTGTACAATTTAGTCTCTAGGGCCCGAAAAAGTATAAAATAACACCCAAGAGAAATCTTGCAGTCATGATTGGCTGGAGTGCTCCTTTTTCGTAACTAGTGAATCTGAATCGAAAAAGGGGTAGACTACCATCGGAAAGACGACTCTTCAAGTACTTTTACAAGCGTGAAGAAGACAAGTTCGCTCAACAATATTTTCACATTTAAGGAGTTCGAAATGAGTTTAAAGAAGACTCCATTAAGGTTTCTTTTTGCGATGAGCGGGTTTAACGAGCATGAAAAGAAGCAAAAATGACCTAGAACTTTGATACAAGGTTTAAAGACCACAGTCGAAGTGTTGAAATTAGTGCTCGAAGTCTTTTTCCATTTTGTGGAAGTATGAAAAAGTCAAAAACGAATTTACCCACAACCAATATTATTCACTTTAGTCCCTGCAAGCACTTTCTTTAAAAGACTATTAGCTTTCCAAAAAATATAAAAGATTGACTTTTATAACTATAGAAAATGGATTTTTTAATGAAATAATTAAAAACTATTAAATAATGTAAAAACCCTAAAAAATATCATACAAAAGTCAAATGAAACAGTAAAAACATTTCATTTACCATTTACCAAGTTTTGGAGAGCTACTGGGAGAAATTATGTGCATATTTTAGTTGGAGATTCCAGAGCCGTTACCCATCCATTTTCCGATCCATTTGTCTAAGGTAAGAACTAACACCCTTCTCATCATTTTCATGGTTGCAATTTTTTATTTCCAAGCATTTTTCATGAAGTTTTTGGGGATTTTTACCCAAGGGTAAAAATTGTTTCCTGGGTAACGCGCTTCTCCTTTGCAGGAGAAGTGGTGCCCGTGGAAAGCCATGTTTTTTACGCATGCACAGGCGGTGGTACCACTCTGTCTGAAGGAGACAAGAGCGGTGCCACAAAGAACGCCCAAATAATGGATGCCCTAGCAAAAATAATGATTTTTTAAGCATTTTAAAATATTGTTTATGTGTCTAAATACTCCAATTATGGTTTTAGACAGGCTATCTTGGCCAAAATGGTGGTATGGAAAGAGAGACAACATCAGGACAATGATGCCAGAGCTAGGACAGATGTGGGAGTCTATAGTTTCTCTACGGGGGTGTGGCCTTTTGAAATTCTTCCATCTCACAGTATGATATCTCATGTAAAATTACTGGAATACATTATGCGGATGTGGAACCCAAAATAAGAATATTTTGAGGTGGGGGCCCACATTCTCACCATGGGGGTGGAAGATATTTATTTTCTTACCGGATTATCCAGACATGGGGCGCTAATTTAATTGACAAGATCCCAAGGGGGAGACATCACTACACAAGAACTCATAGTTCGCCACTATTTTCCAGGCACTAAGATGTCGAGAAAAAAGATCCCCATTAAGGAAGTGATGGATTTGCCACTTCGGACAGTACTCTTCACTATGCAGAGGGTTAAAGGTATCCCAAGGGGCTCATCAAGCTTCCCGGGCGCACATGCTATATTCCATGGAGGCTATGGCACCCACTATTTTCAACTGGGTCGAAGCATTTCTTAGCATGTTCAAGGATCACCTGATGAAGTGTCGGTAGGGGGAACTAAAACAGTTTGGTTATGGGACTATTCTGGCATGTTTCTTTTTCAAGCGGGTACCTCTCCTGAGGCCACATGTGGTTTTTATTGGGTTGAGAGCTCAAGACCCCCGCATGCTGCAATGGGTGGAGATCATGGCCCTCACTGGAGGTGGCAGAGCCAAGGTCAAGTACAGGGCCCCTTCTTCCATTGGTTGGACGACCAGATCCTCACGATAAAGGATTATGCTTATGCTGCGACCGAATTTCGAGGAGATCCATATCTACCTTTACTAGCTAATTCCCAGTGGGGTGATATTGCTAAGAAACAATGTTCAAGACGTTGGTTGTTTCTAATGTTTAATGTTTTATGATTTTTATGAATGATGGCAAGACTTAATGTTTTCATGCAGATGTTGGAGATGCACGACCTGGGGGTTCATCCCCAATGGATAGGCGAGTGGGGGCTCACTTCGTACATAGAGGAGACGACGAGTTAACCGAGTTGGAGGAAAACCTCAACTGGTTGAGATTAGAAATTCCAGATGCTGCTATAGATGACCTCCCTAGGAGGTACGAGAGACACACAGCTAGAGTGTCAGGCCGTTTTAGCCGCTTGCTCCGGAGGGTAGCTAGGGCTATCATGTGCTATCATGAGAACCACTAGATGTTCCGCATGATGTATACACTGAAAGATAGCTAGCTTCAGGGTTTTTCCATTTTTGTATATCTAAAAGCCAGAGTGCTTCAGTCGGGGTCTGGTGACCATTATTTTTGTAAAACACTTTTTATATATATTTTTATACAGACTTATTTACGGTGTTTATATGTGTTTCAAATGGGAAATGATATTTAATGTTTATTTTAATTTACAATGAACCATGTTTTATTTAGAAAAGTTATGTATGCACATTGTACCAGTATAAAATGTAGTTTTCCAATGAATCGGCAACCGTGTTGTAAGAGCTAGGAATGTGCCTATAAGTGATTGACACAAATGACCTCTATAACAGATGCACTCTTTGAAAAAGATGAATAAGTGTGGGTTTCCTGATGGTATAAACATGGTTTAAATGACAAACCACTACGTACGAGTCCATGAATACTACCAAGTCATGAATGTCCCAATATGCAGCCTCATTCAACAAACATATCACTGCTTAATACTCGACGATGTTGTTGGTAGCTGGACATATACAAACTGCTCTTGAACTGACAAAGTCATGTGCCGGGGACTACAAAGCCCAAGCAGTTGAAGCAAGGTTCAAGGTATGACGACATGCACCATCAATGAAACCGTAAAAAGCCATCCGATCTGCATAACCAAAACATGGTATAAACAGTACTGACAACGAGACTCAAAACCATATTGAAAAATAAAAAACACACTAAAAAGTCAATCAATATACATATATACAAGGTACCATACATAAATGACTTCAAGCACAGTACCTCTTTAGGTACAACCCATTGTGAGGTTGCTAGAAAGGTATCCCATCATAGTCTACAAGCTTCTAAGCCCCTTTTTTAAAAACTTTACTGGCGATAAAGGGACAGTACCACATAGATTCAAACTTCCCATTCCCTAGCTTATGATGTCTCTGATCGTATGTCGGAACCATTTCACCTTCATTAAAGACACAAGGCTAAACAAACTTATCGCATCGGGCCTTAATGTGTTTTTTGTGTGCCTCGTTAGCCAAGGAAGCACCTCTTCTACTTTCATCAAGGTTTGTTAAGTACAAAAATCATTCTTCTTCGATGAAAGTGTTAGAGAGAAGTTCTACTGCAAGTTTGAGTAATGGGATTTGACACTCGATAGGAGGGACAACTTCTAGTCAGTATACCAATTGAAAAGGTGTGAAACTAGTTGTTGTTTTAATTGAAGTCCTGTAGGCCCACAGTGCGGAAAACAGAGTTAAATGCCAATTGGATTTGTGATCTCCAAGCATCCTACGTAGCATAGTTTTCAAAACTTTGTTAATGGCCTCAACTTGACCATTAGTCTGTGGGTAATACGGAGTTGAGTTTTCATGGCGAAAACCTAGCTTAGCACTCAACTTAGCCATGATTTGATTGCAAAAATGAGATCTGTGGTCAATGACTATGGATTGCGGGACTCCAAACCTAGCTATCACGTGGGTTGAACAAAAAGAGGGAGGCGGTTTTGCCATCCTATGCATATCTAGGCATTTCCTCAGCCCATTTTGTAAAGTAATCGACGACTACGAAGATGTAACCATGCCCCCCGGCTGAGGTACGATTACAATGCATGAAATAAATACCTCACTTGATGAAAGGGGCAACAACAATGATGGGGTGTAACTGATCAGGGTGGGTGCAATTTTTAGGATAAAAGAGTTGGCAAGGTGGGAGTTTCTTAACCGCCTCATGACAATATTTTAAGATTAAGGGCCAAAAATACCCAACGCCAAGGATTTCCTAAGCTGTCGCCATCCTAGAAAGATGATTGCCACATGCTTCAGAGTGGTAATCATTCAAAACCTATTCAGCCTCTTCGTGTGTAAGGCATCGTGGAGGAATGGAGTCAATACCACGTCGATACAATGTATCATATAAAATGAGATAATACTTTTGCGTGGTGATGGATGCGATGACGATCCTCATGGGATATGTCAAGTTGAAATCTCTAGGTCTGGAGATAAATGATCAAATCTCCATACCATAGGTCGGTTGTGCTGATCAGAAACAAGAATTCATTCGGAAATGAATCATTGGGATCGGCTTCCATCAGAGCACATGGAAGGTCACACATCAATTCCGCGAAAACCAATGACTTCTTTGAAGTAGCCTTAGTAAACTCAAGATCAAATTCCAGTAAGATAACGATCCAACGGGAATACTTGCCCCCTAGTACATGACGAATCAAAATGTAATACATGGGTTTTTGATCCATGAGTACAATTGTGGTGCGTAGCAAGATGTAATGACGAAATTTTTGGACAACAATGATCGTAGCCATTTCTAGCTTCTCCACATGCGAGTAATGGGTTTCAGAGTCAAGAAGACTCTTACTTAGGTAATAAATCTCGTGTTCTTGGCCGTTGGGATCTTTCTGCACTATAACCATACCAATAGTTGTAGTGGAGGACACAACGTACACCAGAAAGTGTTTTGAGTAATCTGGGGGGTGCAACACTGGTGAATGGGTCTGAGTGTGTTTCAGATTAAGGAGACGGATATAGCTGTGCGTTTTTCTGCGAAGTTGCATACGAAACGATGAATAAATTTTTCCTTCCCTTGCAAACTTTGGAGTTCAATGACATTAGTCAGGGTGGGTAAGGCCAAAATAGCAACAATTTTCAAAGGATCTATCCGAATGCCATCTTTGGAAACCACAAAGCCAAGAAGACGTCCAGTCTGAACACAAAAGACATATTTGTGTGGATTAAGCCAAATATTATAATGACGATACCTAAGGAAAATGTCTCTAAGGTGCCGTGGGTGGTCCTCCCGCTGCTGTGAATGAGCAGGGAGGTTGTCCAGGTACGACTCCACGATGTGCTTGATATCGTGAAAATCATAGGACATGGCGCAATGGAATGTAGCTCCGACATTTTTTAGACCAAAAGGTAACTTCCGATATGCAAAGGTTCCCCACAGGAAAATAAATGTCATTTTATGCTGATCAGTGGGTAGAATCTCTATCTGGTTGTAACCAAAAAATCTATCCATAAAAGAAAAGATGACACTCCCAGCACAGTTATCGATGATTTGATCGATGTGTGGAGTAGGGAAATTGTACTTGGGACAAGCCTGATTTAAATCTCAGAAATTGATACAAACCCTAATAGTGCCTTGCTTCTTGGCCATAGGGACAATATTAGACACCCATTCCATCAGTGGTATGAGATAAATAAACCCTGCTTTCAGAAGTTTCTCCACTTCGGCTTTGATAGCCGCAACCTTCCTAGGATGGACTTGTCGTAGTTTTTGTCGGACTAGCTTGGGCATGGGATAAGTTTTAATCTTGTGTACCATGATGGACAGATCAATCACATGCATTTCTTCATATGTCTAGGCAAAAACATCATGAAATTATTTGAATAGAGCTCTATAACTTTCAGTTTCTTCTGTTGAACAGTTCTAGCCTACATGAACATGCTCAGTAGTTTCGGGATTGACTGATATGTCAATAGGGGTTGTCTGAGTGATGTTGCAAATATTTCCCTCGGAATCAGTGCCTTGCAACAATACAGGTGTTTGAGGATTGGTGTCGATATCAGTACTAATAAGAGACATAAGATCAAAGTCTATCGAACTAGCATTGGGAATGAAAGAGGATCTATGATGATGATCTTCGCATATAGGTTTATCTGCACTCATGATATCCATAATGGACTCGTCCAATGGAAAAGTCTGTGTGAGATAGTCTAGAGTGGGGAGAGAGGGTTCTGCTAGTAGGGTATGTGGCAAGGATTCGAAGTCACCAGATGAAGATCGTCAAAATAGACATCGAAAGCAGATTGAATATCATCATAAAGTGCTTCATAAGGGCTTAGATAGGATGACTCGACAACTTCTTTTCCTCTAGGAATCTAGCCAGTTGTGGAGGGGGAGTTGAGGGAAACACTCCCATGATGGTTGAATCCTTCAACATACCTACCCCAATCGACTAATAAGGAGGAGGGGGTTTTCCTAACATAGGGATGTTATTTACCGTGTGGGGGTAGCAACATCTGGTGAAAAAAAATCGAGTCGATCGATGGTCACAATATTCCCCAAATGACGGAATTGGAGATTTCTAAATACTATCGAGGCGACAACCAACAGGGCATCGACCACCTCCACCCGAATGGAAAAAGTCTTGCCTCCAAGCTTGACCAGCTTGACCAGAAGGGCTAGTAACAGACCATGAGGTTGGAAACCCCATCAATTGAAAGCTTTCAAGGTTGCAGGTGACTTCATAAGTTCAGGAGAACCAATGGATCTCCAACAAGCCACAACCATTAATGATGTGGAAGCTCCTTCATCCAGAATGGTCCTATGGACCTTTCTCCCAACTACTCTTGTTGTGATTTGAAAAGCGAGTTGGTGGGGTAATCTAGACTTGTAGTTCTCCACATTAAGGTGAATCAAATTAGTATTATTTGGGTCTAATGCCCCCATTGTCATCAACAATTTTTTGCACTATGTGGGACGAATTTGGAGCACCTCCAGGGTAGACATTGCGTAAGGTGCTTGAGCCAAATATTCAACAACATTGTAGAATTGTGTAGCTCGAGCATTTGGATTAAAAACTGACCTCCTGAGGGTACTCTTGGGTGGGAGAAAAATCAAGTCAAGATTAGGTTTATTAATCGTGAGGGGACCATTAGACGAAGACGGAGGAGACCTAGTGGAAGGAGTTTTTTCGGAAGATGAATTCTCATCCTTCTTTTCTATAGGTTTCTCATATGATTGACTACGAGTATTCAAGGTAATAGTTTCCGAGCGCATCATTCTGATTTCTTATGTAGAATTAGAGGTTCCTTGATTAGACATATGATCTATCAATTGTTGTTGAGATGGAAAGGGGTCAATAAGCACTGCCTGTGTAGGGTTACTTTTCAAAAATTTACTAATTTCTTCACGACGAGGGCACTCCTTCGTGAAGTGGTCACCACGAAAAAATAGACAGGGATACTTAGCTTTCCTCTTGTCTTTATTGTGATTATATGGGGTTGTAGCCTTGTGATTCTCTTGTTGGTTTCCAGGCTTCTTATTTTTTCCTTTACCTTTCTTCTTATTAATAGGTGTCTGCGTACTTTGGATAACATTCACCTTGGTGGAAACCATAGGAGAAGAAGTAGTATAGTGGAAGTACTTTGTTGCTTCATAGGATTAGGTGCCAATGAGGGCTGGATTGAACCGACAACCCCATCAACAAGAGTTTCTGCAGGTGGCTTGGTAGGGTCTATGTTGGGGCGAGGAGCTTGAGGGATTAGGTCATACAGAGTTCTGGACTGGGAATAAACCAAGTCCAGATACTGAGCATGACTGATAGCCTGCTCTTCAGTAACATCACCACCCATAGCCACATCATGGGAAATGGGAGGCAACAATGATTTGGTGAACCAATTTGCTAATAATCAGTCTGGAATAGGAGGTTTAATAAGTCTTCATCGTCTTCTCCACTCATGAATATGGTTAGACATGTGCGTGGAAGTATTTTGATGAAGTGATGTCAAAATATCTGTACTAGTTATGGAACAGATGGGCAATTGGAAATGCGTAAGAAAAGCTATTTCCAATGAACTAAAGTCCACAAACAAATGTTGCAGAAGTTCAATGTACCGCTTTACAGCTGTACTAGTCAAAGTTCGTTGAAAGAGCCTTAAACAGACTGAATCATCCATCAAGGAGTTGGAAGAACACCATAGATGGAAGGTCATAACATGGTTTTGGGGATCTTCTCCCTACTTCCCATCAAATTTCGGAATATTTGATCGTAACTTTATTGGAATTGTAGGCCACAAATGGTTATGCTGGATGGGGTCATTAATCAACTTGGACAGAGTCAGGCAAGTCCAAAGTTTCCAAAAAAGGAAGTTGTCAGTTAGGTTGCACATACTGGTAGTATTGATAAGGCATATGTATACCAGTAGGACCATAGGTTGATTGATACACTGGTTGTTGGGAATTTGGGTTCGCAGACGATCCCCCCGAAGATCCACTAGATGAAGGCGAGCCCTTAGGAGGAGGGTTTCCTCCAAGTGGTGGTTGTCCTCTGCCAGGAGGTCCTCCACCAGGTGGGCCTCTAAAAGGTGGTCTGCCAGAAGGTGGTCCCCCAGGAGGTGGTCCTTCGGGTGGTGTCCCCCCAGAATGTGGTGGTCCTCCAGGTGGTGCCCCCCTAGAAGGTGGTCCTCCAAGAGGTAGCCCCCCAGAAGGTGGTCTGCCGTAAGGTGGACCTCCACCAGGTGCCCCCCTCAAAAGGTGGGTCACCATATCATCCAACAGTATTGATAGGTATCCCCCCAGGCATTGGAATATACGACCAATTGGGTTTCCCCCATGGCGTAAACATATTTCTAGGGTAAGTCCTACCGAGATATACCATTCCTTTAGACATAGGTTGAAAGTTCACATTACTTACAGATGGTAGATTTCCTGGGTGAGAATATCCCCAAGAAGGTTGATTAACAACGGGTTGTACCCCTAAGGGTTGCCCCATATCGGAAGGGGGAGTAACCGCTTTGGTTTTTGTGGGAGGGACTACGACTGCTGACTATCCTGTAACAGAGGTCTGTCTTATACTGGATGTGACTCCACTAACTACTGATGCAACTTGAGTTGGAGGTTTTCGCCCAGCGGAAGAAGATACGGGAGAACCAGAAGAAGAACCAGGATTTTGAACTGTAGTAACAGAGTTGGAAGGTTGACATCGGTTAGGAACTATTGATCCTCAAATCGGTGATGTTAGACTAAGAGAAGCTTGAGACATCAAGAGTGAACAGTATCCGGGAGGGCTTGATTCTGAAAGACGGGGTAAAAGAGCTGACACAGGCTCCTGATGAGAAGGAGGCGAAGCCAGTACTTTTTCTAGGTGCTCCTAAAAATTACGTAAATGATTGACCGTTGGCTGGAGCCTTCTATGCATATCCTCATTTGCTGGAGTATTGAAAAAGGAAGGTCTAGTAATCCCAAATTCAAAAATTGCTTGACCCATGGAGGTACTCCAAAAAGGAGCATTAAGGCCATATTTTGTCCCCTCGGTATCATCAAATGGGCGATCAACCCAATTTGATGAACCAACATGACCTTCCATTGGAAAATGGAAAGTTGTGTCAGCAGTAGGAGGCTATTTGACCAAGGGATTATCATATGTAGTGAATTCTTCCCCCACTTCCACAGCTGGATTCTCTTCCACGTGAGAATCGGGCTCCGACACCTTGGTCTATGGATTCCATTGGTCTTTCTCTTGCAACAGGAGGAAGGTCAGGGGACAAGCCTTGAACTCTTTCGGATCGTCTCAAAGGAAACTCAACCAGATTGTTGGTCACTAAAAGCCTAACCTAGGATTTGAAAACTAGAAAAAACACACAAAACCTCTCCTACAAGACGCCCAAAAGGTTTTTCTCAGATGGATTAGGGAATCCTAGAAGGGTCTCCCGATATACAAAAGGTATGTGGGAGCTCAAATCGATGTTAGTGTTGTCTAATGCACAATTGTTCAAAAGGGGCCTTCCGATATACAATCGAGTACGTGAAGTACCTTTCGATATACCTCAAGGGTACGTGAAAGGCCGTTCGATATATCGACAGAACGTGGAAGAACCACACAGTTCTTGGGATGCAGTGTAGGGAAATGAATGGCAGCTCTTATGTTTAAAGATGCCGAAACACGTCTCTATCCTATCACTCAAATTACTAAAATTTTTTAACCTAAAGCTACCATTAATTTTATCATGAACGGTTAGGTGAATGCATGAAGTGTATACACAAACATAAAACCATGCAATATGGGATGCAAATTTTTCACTTTACCATTCAAAGTATGCCCTACTTATGGGAAGGAGAGAGTGTTTCAATTCTATTTAAAACCGAAAGATTTCCCAAACAGTCACATTGAACTTATCTTTTCAAAAAAAAAATGCAAACAAGCAACACACTTCTACACTGATCTTTGAAAGCAAGAACGATGCGAGATCTCTTTTCCTAAAAAGAAAGACACTAGCACTAAAAGGCACACTAAGCATTTTTTCAATTTTCTTTAAAAAATGAAAAGATCTAACTTATAACTATGATACATTTTTCTTTTGACGAGATACGAGTGTATTAAAAGGAAAGAAAAACATGGATACGTGAAAGCTTGTGAAGCTAATCAGGGGTCCAATGATATGTCTTTAAACAAAATTATGATCAAATCTCAACAAAAAATTTCTTTGAATCAAAAGAAAAAAGCAGTATTCCTCAAAATCACGAAGAACAAAAAGCAAAATTCGAAAAGAAAAGCTTCCTTTTCAGTTTATCATATAGTAAAAAGAGATCTAACTCTACTGACTTCCAAGAACTCCTTTTGAAAATAAAAACCAAGCATACAAGTAGCTAAACATATGGATGTAACCTAGCTCTTTGAACCAAAGCAAAGAAAGGATTTACCATTATCACACTTAGAATCTAACAGTTCAGATCTCAAGAATGAAGCCCAAAAAACACACAGAACATAAAGCAAAATCAACTAAGCTTTGAAATCACAAGGGTGTAAAAACCCTACCTAGCACCGCTTGAAGAGGGTTGGTGACAGAGTGTTACTGCTCTGGCATTGCCTTTTTTTCACTATGATAGAGCGATGGCACCGCTTAATGACTACTAAGCAAAAGTGGTGGCACCGCTTATTGTCCTCTATGCATGTGTGGTGACTGTTGTAGATGTTAAAACAAAAAGAATGGAAAAATAGAGAGAGTTAAGTGCTGAAACACTGGCATCAAATCATGAAATTAACAGGAAAATTAAGTAGATAAAGTAGATGTGCCTTAGATTTGAGTAGATTTGGTTATACTGAACCAAGATCTCACTAGAAAATCTAGTAGATCTGATCACTGAATGGTTGGAGTTTGGATTTCAGACAAGAGTTTGAAAACGATGGAAGATCAGATGTGCTGAATGCTCTTCCCCAGTATGGTCGCTAGATTTGTTGCTAGGAAAAATGCACCTCTCACAGACAAGATCTATTCCTCTAGGCCTGAATGGTTCAGATCTAGAACAAATGAGTGAACAACAAGGATGGAAGACTTCCCCTAGAGATTGTAGATATCTGGAATGAATCCTTTGGTTGTTTTGTGATATGATGTAAATGTCTCCTATGGTGATGAATATCCATGGATGTACTTGCATAAACACATCAAATATACAAGCGAGATCAAAGGTACCAAAACATAATCTAGAGTTCTATACTAGTGACTAAGGAATCCAGTAATAAAATGAATGATTGGAACATAACACATTTTATGGGAAATGAACCAACTTTGCAATAAAAATGAAGAAGAAAGCTTACAGCCATTTCCTTAGTGTAGTGATGTTCCTTCACATGCCATGCCTCGTCCTCAGAAGCTCCAAACTTGCTCCTCCTATGCTCACCCTAGATTTGGCCAGAATCTCAATGCAACAACATAACTTTTCTCTCCCTCAACCATGGGGTATGAGTCATGTTTTATAGGCCTTGGGTGGATAGGGATGGTTGAGAAAATGGGGGGTGAGGTGGAAGGGAGATCCTAATGGGGGGGATCTCAAGTCCAGGTGGTCCACAAGAGTAGAGATGAGGGTGCCATGAAGTCTTCCTTCAAGAATCTTCTCTTTTTATCTTTTTTGACTCGAGCACCACTTTTCTTCCATGCAGACAGAGCGTTACCAGGATGGAACCACTCTTTGATCAAAGGCAGGAAGCGGTGGCACCGTTCATTGACAAGAGACAGTGGGCGTTACTGAAGAGGGTAACACCTTTTGCATTAAGGGAAAAGATAGTACTAGACTCAAATATGGAAATAGGAGTCTGGGCCACTATCCAACTTCACAATTTGGGATTTGAGGGAAAATTCTGATGTTTTAGGCCTCAACGCATGATGGTGACGAGATTTATGTGTAACAAAATGCCCCCCAAAGCATAAGGCTAGTGAGATACGATAGGCGAGATATTTGAAAGAGCAAGTTATCACTTCGAGGAAAGAAACCATTTGATCGGAGATCATCATCAACCAGGCTTCTGCAATACATCAATACTTTTGACTCATAACCCATTGATTCCTCATCATGGCTGCTGACCAATACAAGGTAGATCCATGAGGGAAACGAATAAACACGGCTACTAGAATACAACATAGATCCATGCGAAGAAGACTCAAACTTGGACATAGCTACCAGACATACAATGTAGATCTATGTGAAATAGACACAAATTTGAGCACAACCACAACCATACAAATGTGGATCCATGCTAGGACTCATAGAAAATACTCCGTCGCAACCTGGGGAAAACAATGAGTGCTTAACCACTCCCAGGGTCTTCATCTCATCTTCCAAAAATTACGATTCTATCCACGTGATTACAATGTTTTGATGTTGAACATGGTAGAAACCACTTGATTACCAGTCAATGATGAGAATCGTTAACAAGTGCGAGGGAAATCACCATTGATGTTAATGATTCCCAATGTACCCTATTACAATATCTCGAGTGTGAATAGATGATTTGGTGTCGAACACTCAGTCGAATATTTTGATTAAAGGTCAATGATGTGAACCTATGTTGAGAGCGAGAGAATCTGTCATTAATTCATACATATCTCAAGGTACTATTTTTTTTTTCTAAGACTAGATCCTGGATGATGACCCGATGTTGACATGAATAGTCGTGTTGAAGGGGGGCCATGATGAATCCTACATGATGACACGAAACTTGGAACAAACTTATGGAATTTTTAGTATGATGTAACCATAGGGCTAACTCAAAAGGTACTGACACAAAGGCTGTTTTGACTTGCAGAAGTAAAATTTCAATTTTCCTTTGAACATCGAGTGACACGACCAAATACTTGGCAGCATTGACTTAGAGCAGACGGAAACCAAGACATAATGCGACAGTAGACGATGCATTCCTTGAAAGACTCAAAGGAGTAACCCGATTCATGAAATTGGATCGATTTGGAAGCAAGATGAATACCCAATTGACTGAATGAAATGCATACAAGTGCCATGTTCAAAGGAGATTAATAACTGCTATTTATTTGCAAAATGAAATAGTTCCTTCCCTTAATTTCCCCATCATGATTGATGAGTGCCTCTTTTCATTTTTACGAGTCCAAAGAGGGGAACAAACACTCGTTGTAGCTTATCTAGAGATAAGTCCATTCTCATATATTTCATGAACCTAAGAAAGGAGGGGTTCGTTCCCAAAAGAGGGTCTCTCAATGTTTAGTTTAACGAGTCCATTGAAACTTAACTTAGCATCGTTCATGTTTATAGAGTTTGAACGAAAATGGAAGAAGACTCCAACGGGTCCTTTTTCATACAATTTAGTCTCTAGGGCCCGAAAAAGTAAAAATATTACCCAAGAGAACTCTTCGAGTCATGATTGGTGGAGTGATCCTTTTTCATAACTAGTTAATCCGAACTGAAAAAGGGGTAAACTATCGTCGAAAATATGACTCTTCAAGTACTTTTACGAGCGTGAAGAGGACAAGTTCGCTTGATAATCTTTTCACATTTAAGGAGTCCGAAAAGAGTTTAAAGAAGACCCCATTAGGGTTTCTTTTCACGATGAGCGGGTTTAACGAGCCCGAAGAGAAGCAAAAATGACTCGGAACTTTGATACTAGGTTTAAAGAGCATGGTCGAAGTGTCAAAATTGGCGCTCAACGAATTTTTCCATTTTATGGAAGTATGAAAAAAGGAAAAAACAAACTTACCCACAACCAATATTATTCACTTTCATCTCTACAAGCACCTTCTTTAAAAGACTATTATCTTTCCAAAAAATATAAAAGGTTGACTTTTATAACTATAGAAAAGGGCATTTTTTAATGAAAAAATAAAAAAATATTAAAATAATGTAAAAACCCTAAAAAATCTCATATAAAAGTCAAGAAATAGTAAAAACATTTCATTTACCATTTACCAAGTTTTGGAGAGCTACTTGGAGCAAATGTGTGCAAATTTTAGTTCGAGATTATGGAGCCGTTACCCGTCCATTTTTCGATCCGCCTGTCTCAGGTAAGAGCTAACACCCTTCTCATCATTTTCATGGTTGCAATATTTTCTGTCCAAGCATTTTAATGAAGTTTTTGGGTATTTTAACCCAAGGGTAAAAATCGTTTCCCGGGTAACATGCTTCTCCTTTGCGAGAGAAGCGGTGCCTGTGGAAAACCACATTTTTGACGCCTGCACAGGCAATGGAACCACTCTGTCTCAAGGAAACATAAGTGGTGCCACAAAGTACGCCCAAAGAATGGATTCCCTAGCAAAAATAATGATTTTGTAAGCATTTTAAAATATTAATTATGTGTCTAAATACTCCATTTATGGTTTTTGAAAGGTTATCTTGGCCAAAATGGTGGTATGGAAAGAGAGACAACACGAGGACGATGATACTAGAGCTGGGGTAGATGTAGCTTCTATAGATGCTCTACGGGGGTGTGGCCTTTTGAAATTCTTCCATGCTCACAGTATGATATCTCATGTAAAATTACTAGAGTACATTTTGTGGATGTGAAACTCAGAACGACAATATTTTGAGGTGGGGGCCCACATCCTCACCGTGGAGGTGGAAGATATTGATTTTCTTACCTAATTATACAAGCGTGGGGTGCCAAATTCATTGATAGGCTCCCGAGGGAAAGACATCACTACACAAGAACTCATAGTTCGCCACTGTTTTCTAGGCACTAAGATGTCGGGGAAAAATATCCCCATCAAGGAAGTGATGGATTTGCCACTTTGTACAATACTCTTCACTATGCAAAGGGTTAAGGGGCTCATCAAGCTTCTTGGGCGCACATGCTGTATGCCTTGGAGGCTATGGAACCCACTATTTTTTAACTGAGCCGAAACATTGCTTAGTGTGTTCAAGGATCTGTTGATGAAGTGTCGGCAGGGGGAACTAAAACAGTTCGATTATGGGACTATCCCAGCATATTTATTTTTTGAGCAGGTACCTCTCCTGATGCCACAAGTGTTTTTTATTGAGCTGAGAGCTCGAGACCCCAGCATGTTGCAATGGGTGGAGATCATGGCCCACATTGGAGGTGGTGGAGCCAAGGTCAAGTAGGTGAATCCCTTCTTCATTGGTTGGATGACTAGATCCTCATGATCGAGGATTATGCTTATGCTGGGACCAATTTTTGAGGAGATCCAGATCTACCTTTACCAGCTGATGCCCAGTGGGGTGATATTGGTAAGAAACAATGCTCAAGACGTTGGTTGTTTTTAATGTTTAATGTTTTATGATTTTTATGAATGATGACGAGACCTAATGTTTTCATGCAGATGTTGGAGATGCACGACCTGGGGGTTCATCCCCAATGGATAGGCGAGCGGGGGCTCGCTTCATACACAGAGGAGACGACGAGTTAACCAAGTTAGAGGACAACCTCAACCGGTTGACATTAGACATTCTAGATGCTGCTATAGATGACCTACCTAGGAGGTACCAGAGACACACAGCTGGAGTGTCAAGCTGTTTCATCCACTTGCTCTGGAGGGTAGCTAGAGCTATCATGTGCTATCATGAGCACCACTAGATGTTCCGCATGATGTATAAATTGAAAGCTAGCTAGCTTTAGGTTTTTTCCATTTTTGTATATCTGAAATCCAGAGTGCTTCAATCGGGGTCNAGAGAGAGAGAGAGAGAGAGAGAGAGAGAGAGAGAGAGAGAGAGAGAGAGAGAGAGACTTATTTATGGTTTTTATATGTGTTTCAAATGGGAAATGATATTTACATGAGTTTTTATGTATCTTTCACTGTTTATTTTAATTTACAATGAACCATGTTTTATTTACAAAAGTTATCTATGGGCAATGTATCAGTCTAAAATGTAGTTTTCCAATGAGTCGACAACCGTGTTGTAAGACCTAGGAATGTGCCTATAAGTGACTGGATCAAATGACCTCTCTAACAGATGCACTCTTTGAAAAAGACGAAGAAGTGTGGGGTTCCTTATGGTATAAACATGGTTTAAATGACAAACCACTAGCTGCAACTCCGTGAATACTACCAAGTCATGAATGTCCTGAGATGCAACCTCAGTCAACAAACCTATCAGTGCTTGATACTTAACGATGTTGGTAGCTGGACCAATACAAAATACCCTTGAACTGACTAAGTCATGTGCCAGGGAATACAAAACCCAAGTAACTGAAGCAAGGTTCAAGGTATGATGGCTTGCAACATCAGTGAAACCATAAAAAGCCATCCGATTTGCATAACCAAAACATGGTATAAACAGTATTGACAACGAGACTCAAAACCATATTGAAAAATAAAAAACACACTGAAAAGTCAATCAATATACATATATACAAGGTACCATACATAATTGACTTCAAGCATAGTGCCTCTTTAGGTACAACCCATTGCGATGTTGCTCGAAAGGTATCCCATCGTTGTCTACAAGCTCGTAAGCCCATTTTTCTAAAATTTTATTGACAATAAAGGGACCATACCACATAGATTCAGACTTCCCCTTGCCTAACTTGTCATGTCTCTGATTATACGTCAGAACCATGTCAAATTCATTAAAGACATGAGGCTGAACAGACTTATAGTACTGGGCGTTAATGCATTTTTTGTGTGCCTCGTTAGCCAAGGCAACATCTCTTCTACTTTCATCAAGGTTTGTTAAGTACAAAAACCATTCTTCTTCGACGAAAGTGTTTGGGAGACGTTCTACTACAATTTTGAGCGATGGGATTTGACACGCGATAGGAAGGACAACTTCTAGTATGTAAACCAATTGAAAAGATGTGAAACCATTTGTTGTTTTAACTGAAGTCCCGTAGGCCCACAACGTGGAAAAGAGAATTAAATGCCAGTTGGATTTGTGATCTCCAAGCATCCTATGTAGCATAGTTTTCAAAACTTTGTTAATGGCCTCAACCTGACCATTAGCCTGCGGGTAATATGGAGTTGAGTTTTCATGGTGAAAACCCATCTTAACACTCAACTCAGCCATCATCTAATTGCGAAAATGAGATCCATGGTTAGTGACTATGGCTCACGAGACTCCAAACCTAGCTATCCCATGGTTGAACAAAAAGAGGGTAGCAGTTTTTCCATCCTGTGATGATGTAGGCATTTCCTCAGCCCATTTTGTAAAGTAATCGACGACTATGAAGATGTAAACATGCCCCTCCAGGCTGAGGTAGGCTTACAATGCATGAGATCAATACCCCACTCGGCGAAAGGGCTAACAACAACGATGGGGTGTAAAGGAGTAGGATGGGTGCGCTTTTTAGGATAAAAGAGTTGGCAGGGTGGACATTTCTTAACCGCCTCATGACAATATTTGAAGATTAAGGGCCAAAAATTCCAAGCGCAAAGGATTTTTTGAGCTGCCGCCATCCCAAAAAGATGACTGCCACATGATCTAGAGTGGAAATCATTCAAAACTTGTTCAACCTCTTCATCTGTAAGGCATTGCCGAAGAATGGAGTCAATACCACGTCGATACAATGTATCATTTAAAATGACATAATACTTTACGTGGTGACGGATGCGACAATGATTGTCACGAGATATGTTGGGATGAAATATCTTGGTTTGGAGATAAATGATTAAATCTCCATACCATGGGTTGATTGTGCTAATAAGGAACAAGAATTCATCCGGAAATGAATCATTGGGCTCAGCTTCCATCAGAGCACAGGGAAGGTCACATATCAATTCCACAAAAATCAATGACTTCTTCGAAGTAGCCTTAGCAAACTCAAGATCGAATTCCTGTAAGATAACGATCCAACGGGAATACTTACCCCCTAGAACCTGAGGAGTCAGAATGTAATACATGGGGTTTAGATCCGCGAGTACAATTGTGGTGCGTAGCAAGATGTAGTGATTTTTTTTCACAGCAATGATCGTAGCCAATGCTAGCTTCTCCACACGTGAGTAACGGGTTTCAGAGTCAAGAAGACTCTTACTTAGGTAATAAATCAGGTGTTCTTGGCCATTGGGATCTTCCTGCACTAGAACCATACCAATAGTCATAGTGGAGGATGCAACGTACAACAAAAAGTCTTTTGAGTTATCTGGGGGGTGCAACACCGGTGAATGGGTCAGAGTGTGTTTCAGATTATCAAAAGCTCATTGGGCTTAGTCATCCCAAAAGAACGGAGTGTCCTTCTTAAGAAGACACATATAGCTGTGCATTTTTTCTACGAAGTTGCATACAAACTGACGAAGAAAGTTTGCCTTCCCTTGAAAACTTTGGATTTCATTGACATTAGTCGGGGCAGGAAAGGCCAAAATAACAACAATTTTCAAAGGATCTATTCGGGTGCCATCTTTGGCAACCATAAATCCAAGAAGACGTCTAGTGTCAACACAAAAGACACATTTGTTTGGATTAAGTCGAATATTATAATGACGACACCTAAGGAAAATGTCTCTGAGGTGGCATAGGTGGTCCTCCCACTGCTGTGAATGAGTAGGGAGGTCATCCAGGTACGATTCCACGATGTGCTTGATATCGTGAAAAGCATAGGACATGGTGCGCTGGAATGTAGCTCCGACGTTTTTTAGACCAAAAGTTAACTTCTGATATGCAAAGGTTCCGCATGGGCAAATAAATGTCATTTTATGCTGATCGATGAGTAGAATCTCTATTTGGTTGTAACCAGAAAAGCCATCCATAAAAGAAAAGATGACACTCCTAGCACAATTATCGTTGATTTGATCAATATGTGGAGTAGGGAAATTGTCCTTGGGACAAGCCCTATTTAAATCTCGGAAATCGATACAAGCCCTAATAGTGCCCTGCTTCTTAGCGACATGGACAATATTAGACACCCATTATGTCAGTGGTATAGGATAAATAAACCTTGCTTTCCGAAGTTTCTCCACTTCGGCTTTGATAGCCGCAACCTTCCTAGGATGGACTTGTCGTAGTTTTT
Organism: Pseudotsuga menziesii; assembly: GCA_001517045.1. NCBI lineage: Eukaryota > Viridiplantae > Streptophyta > Pinopsida > Pinales > Pinaceae > Pseudotsuga > Pseudotsuga menziesii. Next base: position 374,641 of record LPNX010540086.1, on the reverse strand, counting down.
GTCAAAATGGCTTGGTCGTGGGATAATTTTTAATCTCATCCACCACAATTGACAGATCAATCCTAGGCATTTCTTCATATGTCTAGGCAAAAACATCACAAAATTATTTGAATAGAGCTCTATAACTTTCAGTTTCTTCTGTTGAACAGTTCTGGCCTACATGAACATGCTCAGTAGTTTCGGGCTTGAATGATATGCCAATAGGGGTTGTTTGAGTGATGTTGCAAATATTTCCCTCTGAATGAGTGGCTTGCAACAATTTAGGTGTTTGAGGATTGGTGACGATATCAGTACTAATAAGAGACACAAGATCAAAGCCTATCGAATTGGTGTTGGGAATGAAAGAGGATATATGATGATGATCTTTCCATACAGGTTTATCCGCACTCATGATCTCCATAGTGGACTCGTCCGATGGAAAATTTTGTGTGAGATAGTCTAGAGTGGGGAGAGAGGGTTCTAGCCAGTAGGGAAGGTGGTAATAATTCGAAGCCACCAGATGAAGATCATCAAAATGGATATCAAAAGCAGATTGAATAGCATCATAAAGTGCGTCGTAAGGGCCTAGAGAGGATGACTCAACAAATTCTTTGCCTTTAGGACTATGACTAGTTGTGTAAATCATGTTCAAAGTTGTCACTTCCGTACTATGAGGAGTTGAGGAAAACACTCCCATGAGGGTTGAATCCTTCAACATACCTACCCCAATCAAGTGATAAGGAGGAAGGGATTGTCCTAGCATAGGGTTGTTATTTACGGTGGGGGTAGCAACATATGGTGAAAAAAAATCGAGTTGATTGATGGTCACAATATTCCCCAAATGAGGGAATTGGATATTTGTAAATATTGTCGAGGCAACAATCGTCATAGCATAGAACCAGTTTCTCCCCAATAGAAGATTGTAATCCAATAGGGCATCGACCACCTCCACTTGAATGGAAATAGCCTTGCCCCCAAGCTCAACCGAAAGGGCTAGTAACAGACCATGAGGTTGGAAACCTCTTCCATCGAAAGCTTTCAAGGTTGTGGGTGACTTCATAAGTTCGAGAAAACCAATGGCTCTCAAACAAGCCACAAAAAATACTAAGGTGGAATCTCCTTCATCTAGAACGGTCCTATGGACCTTTCTTCCAACTACTCTTGTTGCGATTTGAAAAGTGAGTTGGTGGGGTAATCTAGGCTTGTAGTTCTCCACATTAAAGTGAATTGAATTAGTATTATCTGGGTCTAATGCCCCCAATGTTGTCAACAAGTTTTTACGTTGCGTGGGACAACTTTGGAGCACCTCCAGGGTAGACATTGCGCAAGGTGCTTGAGCCAAATATTCAATGACGTTGTAGAATTGTGTAGCTCGAGCATTTGGATTAAAAACTAACTTCTTGAGGGTACTATTGGGTGGGCACAAAATCAAGTCGAGATTAGGTTTCTCGATCGTGAGGGGACCATTAGATGAATATGGAGGAGAACTAGTGGAAGGATTTTTTTCGGAAGACAGATTCTCTCCCTTCTTTTCTGCAGGTTTGTCATATGACTGACTACAAGCATTAAAGTTAATTGTTTATGAGGACATCGTTATGATTTCTTATGTAGAATTAGAGGTTCCTTGATTAGAGATATGATCTATCAATTGTTGTTGAGATGGAAAGGGTCGGTAAGCACTATCGGTGTAGGGTTACTTTTAAAAAATTTACTAATTTCTTCACGATGAGGGCACTCCTTCATGAAGTGGTCATCACCATACAATAGACAGGGATAATTAGCCTTCCTCTTGCCTTTATTGTCATTCTCTAGGGTCGTAGCCTTGGGATTCTCCTGTTGGTTTCCAGGCTTCTTATTCTTTCCTTTACCTTTATTCTTATCACCAGGTGTCTGCGTCTTTGGATAGCATTCACCTTGGTGAAAACCGTAGGAGCAGAAGGAGTATTAGTTGAAGTACTATGTTGCTTGGCAGGCTTAGCTGTCGATGAGGGCTGGATTGAACTGACAACCCCATCAACAGGACTCTTCTGCAGGTGGCTTGGTAGGGTCTGTGTTGGGGCAAGGAGCTTGAGGGATTAGGTCATACATAGTTCCAAACTGGGAATAAACCAAGTCCAGATACTGAATGCGACTAATAGTCTGCTCTTTAGAAACAACACCACCCATAGCCACATCACGGGAAATGGGAGGCAACAAGGATTTGGTGAACCAATTTTCTAATAATTGGTCTGGAATAGGAGCTTTAATAAGTCTTCGTCTTCTTCTCCACTCATGAATATGGTTAGATATGTGCATGGAAGTATTTTGATGAAATGATGTCAAAAGATCCGTACTAGTTTTGTAATGGATGGGCAGCTGAAAATGAGTAAGAAAAACTGTTTCCAACAAACTAAAGTCCACAAACGAAGGTTGTGGAAGTTCAAAATTGCCACTTTGCAGTTGTACCAGTCAAAGTTCACTGAAAGAGCCTTAAACAGACTGAGTCATGCATCAAAGAGTTGGAAGAACACCATAGATGTAAGGTCATAACATGATTTTTGGGATGCTCTTTGTGCTTCCCATCAAATTTCAGAATATTTGATGATAAATTTACTAGAATTGTAGGCCACGAAGGGTTATTCTAGATGGGGTCATTAATCAACTTGGACAGATCAGGAAAGTCCAAAGTTTCCAAGAAAGGAAGTTGACAGTTAGATTGCACGTACTAGTAGTATTGATAAGACATATGTATACCAGTAGGACCATAGGTCGATTGATACACTGGTTTTTTGGGAATTTGGATTTGCAGACGATCCCCCCGAAGATCTGCCAGATGGAGGCAGGCCCCCGGGAGGAGGGTTTCCTCTAGGTGGTGGTGGTGGTGGTCCTCTTTCAGGTGGGCCTCCAAAAGGTGGTCCCCCATGAGGTGGTCCTCTAGGTGGTGTACCCTAGAAGGTGGTGGTCCTCCAGGAGGTATCCCCCCAGAAGGTGGTCCGCCATAAGGTGTAACTCCTCCAGGTGGGCCTCCACCAAGTACCCCACCAAAAGGTGGGCCACCATATCCTCCAGAAGTATTGATAAGTATCCCCCCAAACATTGGCATATACAACCAATTGGGTTTCCTCCATGGCGTAAACATGTTTCCGGGGTAAGGCATACCGGGATATACCATTCTTGTAGATGTAGGTTGAAATTTCACATTACTTATGGATGGTAAATTTCTTGGGTGAGTATATCCCCAAGAAGGTTGATTAACATTGGATTGTACCCTTAAGGGGTGCCGCGTACTATAAGGGGGAGTAGCTGTGTTGTGCCCTTACCCAACAGCCTCACAAAGTTTTATCAAGCAAAATAAAAACTTTGAGTTTAAAACAAATTTCATCAAACAAAATAAAATTTTGCTTGATGAAATATTTAAATTTCTTATTTTCAGTTATGAAATCAAGAGCTACTGAAATGGTGAAATTCCATTTGTTTTTATAACCTTGGGAACTATTGTTATTTGGTAGAATCACTATATTAAAACTATTATATTAATGGATTTGTGACTCAAGTTAGGGGATAGGCGCTTCTTGGTTTATGTGCTTTTCACCATGACCGGGCCTAGACCTTATTTCAATATTCATCATTTGGTATGTTTTATTTGTGTTTTAATGGCAAATTTAACAAGGTTATAGAATTTGGAAGGCTAACTATCTCGCATTTGGGTACCTCATTGAAGTCATGCAAATATTTATCACTAAGGTTTATCCTCCATTATTCGAATTATGCTCAATCCAACCATAAGCATTTAATCTTGACCTTTGTAATGTTCACCATACGTGGCTTATATTTCTGCATTTAATGGTTGGGGTTGATATAACGGCTTATGTGATACATGTTTTACGTAGCATACTCACCATTTTCAAAGGTTTGAATTATGATTTAGCAAGGTCTATGTTGTAACGCCCTTGGTTCTCTGTTTATAGTTAGTTCCATTCGTATCGTCATCCCTGAATCCAATCCACTTGATTGAGGGCTGTTATGTCATCATTCAACACGTACGAAACTCTGTAACGACATTCAATTTCAGTACGAGTGTCGCATCGTGTCTTCCTGCCCATTGAACACCTGTGCTTTATTCAATTCGTGGTTGTATTTCTATTATGCCGAATAAATGATGGCAGAGCGAGGCTGTTCTGGAGGCTTCACCACCTTTAGTCATTATTTTGATCACCTCTCTGTATAATCATTCCTGTTTGCTCATGCCAATTTTACAGGGTTTCTGTGTGAGTTTATCCAGGTCATATGTTCTTTATGAAGAAGTCGGGTTTCATTGTCTATGGTTTTTGCTTGGCTTGTGTTCCGAATGGTCTCTCTCTAGCGTTCTGGGTTATTGCAGTCTGTTGTATCTCCTCTGTGCGCAACTGTGTGCATTCGCACTCGTAGCCATGGCCCCAGTCATCAGGGTGGAACCTAATAATACCAAGTTTCTTGACGAGGATCCGGAACTCCTAGCCAAAGTAGAAGCAGTCGGGTGGCTTCCCTTTTTCCGCAAATTCACGGACTCGAACCCTGAAGTTACCAGAGTGTTTTCCCTCTCATTGGTTGATGGCAAAGCCAAGGTGGCCGACCTTTAGTTCACAGTGAATGAGCGCACATTCGCCTTGGCCACAGACCTACCTTTATTAGGTGAACACTGGTTTAAGTCTAAACAAATGAAATCCACCAAGTGGAGGCAAATGCTAAAGGACCCCGGTCGGGAAGTGTCTTTCAGGGCTGGTGTGTCGCGCAAGTATTTTACAAAGGAATGGAGACCTGTGTTGGAGGTCATTCACAGGTATGTTACTTGCGAGGCCCGTCTTTATTCTGCATATGTTTATCACCTTAGGTTAATGACTGTATTTCTTGGTTGGCCTATCAACTTACCCCATTACTTAGCTCAAAGCATGACTAAAATGTCTGCAACCATCAAGAAAGGGCCTAAGAATATCGGTCGGAGTATTTTCCACCATGGTCTTGTTAGAATGTTAGTGGAAATGGAGCTATCCAAATGGAATCAGTCCTGGGACCATTTTCTTGAGCAAAATGGTTTCACGGCATTCTGCCACTACCAATTCGGCTGTGAAGAGGAATGTTCTAGACATCAGCAGCCTTGTGAAATCCCAACTCCACCTGCACATGATCCTCTGCCACATCCTAATGATCATGTAAGCCCTAGTGTTTACAAGGATTGCGCTCCCTCGCCTGTGCAAAGTCCCGGCTCTCCCATGCGGTCTAAGCGAAGGAGGGAACCTGTAAACCTTTTCCCAGTAACCCTGAACCGTGATGATAAACCCTGCGAACATATGAGTAAGACGCTAAGTGTTAAGGTTACGGGCAGACTTACTAGGAGTATGGTGGCCAAAGCCAATGCTGTTAAGTCCCTTGTGAAGAATAATAAAGACAGAAACGGTTTTATTGGATGATGAGGAGAATGGACCTGTCCCGCATGATGGCCCTGATATGGAACCCGAGCCTGTGATTCGCCCGGTAGAACATAGCCCTCATATTTCTGATAAGGATCCCCAAATGGACTCTGTGCCAGATCCTCAAATCAAGGGCAAAATTGTTGAAGGGAATCTACCTGGTTCATATCAAAGTAGTGAAGCAGTTCACCCACTATTCGTCAATTGCTTGCTTAATAAGATACGTCGAATGGAGGTAGAAATGACGGAGATGGTGGCACGTATTGATTCTGTGAAGACTGAGAATATGAGTTTGCAGGAGAAATCCGATTCAGCTGATAAATGCATCTTGCGTCTGAAAAGACACAAGAACAAGTTAATCCGGAGAGTTCTGAAACTTCAACATGTGAATCATAAAAATAAAGAAAGGGTTCGTGAACTAAACGCTCAAGTCACTTTGATGCAGCTTAAAGGTCCCTCCCAGGATCCATTTTCTCAAATTCCAGTGACTAGTGTGAACATACAGGTTTACAATACCCCTGTTAGGCCATAGCATTTTTGGGATACTCACTTTTGTACAGATGTCTAGAAAATAATTTCAGGTTTGAAGTATGTAAGTAGAAGCAGCAAATGATATGAAGTTATGTTTGTTTTCCAGGTATTGTTTTGAGTTAATTAGTGGATTATGTAATTCAGTTTAATTACCCTCGCGTTTTGTGCTAATTTTTACTGTTTTGTTGTTGCAGATGATTTGGTTGGTTTTCCACATGCACCTTTCCTAGATTTTGATGACCACTCGTTTTCAGTATTATCTCCGAAGAATTATGAACGAATCAGTTGAAACCGTTTTCAATTGTGGATATGTCGTCTCCCAGGTGTCACTAACTTACTAGTGTCTTCATCATTTTTTTTTATTTAGCGCTATAGGCCGAATCTTTTCCATTTCAGGATATCGCAACGTATATAGAAAATGACAATTTCATTTGTCATTTTTTCTTTTTGGATGAAATTGGTTAAGATTACCATGATGAAGATTCATGTTTTCTAGAACTATCTCTATACGAGATTGAATGTATTTAAGGAGACAGGGGTTTACAGTATAAGGGGGTCGATGGTTAGGAAAAGGAGCGAGGCAGGATCAGGTCACTATGACATTTCTTTGCAACTAAGACAATTTCTTGTTTGTAGTTATAGCATCTTTTTACTCAAGATATTATAAGTATATTTGCAGCATTTTCATTATGGAGGTATACTTGTAGTATCGTATGATCTTGCTATCTTCTTTTCACAATCTTTATGTTTTGTCACTTTTCTTTGAAGAAATGTACAAACATGTTATGTTAAATTGTCAATCTGTCCTAGGTTAACTCGTATATTCATGTCATGTATTAAATCTTGATGTTATCATCCAAACATATATATGATATACTATTTCTGTGTGTTGTCTTTTCTTTCTCAGAATTTCTTCTAAAGATTTTGAAATTCTCTGCACAACATTGTTAATTACAAGTTAATTCTGGGATTATTATTATCATGCTCCTGATCAGGATAGGGTATATAGAATATATGCGTGTTAGCTGTTCATTTAATTCATGGAAACTAGATTGAAATCTGATTTTCGTATTTGCACTATGTTAAAATTATCGTTTAAATCTCATTATTAATGTACATATGTCTATATTTTAACTTATATGATTGGTTTAGTCTGTTAAACATTTTGTTCTCCATTTACTTATGTAGACATATGTTAATTGGTTAACCAGATGAATTTTCAGTTCTTAGTCGTGTATCATAATGATTAACTTGCTAATTGTTTGACATTTTCTTTTGTATATTCATAAGTATAGTATACATTTAACTAACAAAACATTTATTTATTTTTCTTTTTAGTCTCTTACTCTAATCGGGAGTGATTTCAGAGAAGGAAACGGGCCTTAATCCCGTCAGAGACAGCTATCTAACAACTGAGAGCACCCTTTGAAAGGTCTTGGATCGAGTTGTCTGTTAGTTGACTATTGTGCCGATTCAGCCCGTCAACAATGGCGCTAGAAGGAGGGCCAGCTTAAGCAAATGGCCGATGAAAACAATCCTGTTCACAAAATCGATCAACCCTCTACTCCTCAATTTACCCCACTTTCTCGATTGGGTCAATTACAGTCATCATCTCAACCACAAACATTCCAATCATCACAATTAGATGAGACCCCGTTGAACGATACTGTTCGAAGTCTTATTCATCAGTTCAACTCTAGCATTGCCCATCCACCTGAATAACTTGACCAGTTCAAGCAGGCCATCAATGAATCTCGCAGGATTTTAACTAGAGCTTATTCAAATCTCACTGGGATCCAACCCACCGAATTTCCTCTTCCACAGATCAGGCGTCCACGCACTCACCATAATGAGTCTACTTTTGAAGAACAGAATCAACCTTTAGGTGTCTTCCCTGACCATCAATTACAACAGTTTCGAATAGACACCAATCAACTTGTATCCTCTTCAGGACCACCTGCCATAGGAGGGTCTGGTCAATCCCCATCACCGCCGCATTCACCTCCTCACATTTTTCAAGCACCACCTTCACCACCTCCATCACCAAGGAACATGGCAAATTTAAACCCGAACCCCAATGCCAATATGCCATGGTTAGCACAGGATGCGGTCGTTGTTCCAGGTGATCAACATCCTTTGCCAAAGCATCCCGAGAAATTGTTGCCCAAATTCAATCCCGAGCTAAAAGAGCCTGCAGAAGACCATGTTAAAAAATTTATGCTAGCAGTTCGGCTTTTGAATGTCGAGCACGAAGATGTAGTCTATCGGCTTTTCCCTTACACGTTTGAAGGCAAAGCCTCGACCTGGTACTTCTCACTTACCACTCGTTCTATTACCAGTTGGAATGAATTCGAGTTGGCTTTCATGAATAAGTTTGGATACGATAAGACTCCAGCTGTGTTGGTGTTGGAATTATCTAGGATTCATATGGAAACCAAGGAGAAAGTCAAAGATTTTAACTAGCGGTTCTTGACTCTTAGAAACAGAATCCCTGCTACCTCAAGGCCTGCTGAAGATGTCACTATTGAATTCTATACTTCAGCCCTACCCGTGTCTATGGCCATGTTCGTCATGAGAGTGGCCAAACCCACTCTCACTGAAACCTTTGATGAAGCCATTAAGGTTGAGAAGGACATGTCTGCTATTAAGACGAACCCTGGGGTAGACACGGATTCCGCATCTTCTTCTCACAAAAAGAGTGAGAGTCCTTCCAAAACCACAAATCCTGATAAGAAGGGTCAAGATGCACTAGACTTAGACAGCCTCCAGAGAGTCATAAAGAAGCTATCCAATGAAATCGTTGATTTGAAGAAAGGTACTTCTGAAAATATTCCAAATAAAGAACCACCTAGACAACCTTTTAGAAGACCATTCCAAAATACAGCTGCTAAACAGACTCCACCTCCTGAGGCTAGTAACGTAGATGAAATTAATAGCTTCCTAAAATTACTGGTCTCGGGCTTAGAAATGTCAGCTGAAAGTGAAACCCAATCTTCAGGACAGATTTCTGAAGATACCCAAGGCACAGATAACAACACTGAAGAACAACCTCCTCAAATTATCAGTCATTTCTGGGATACCACAGAATTGACCGACGATGAAGATGTTGCTGTTGTGAATGTCAATCAGCATCAATATAATACTAGAAGCAAGAAAAATGAGTCCTCAGGGGAACCTTCCACAACACCTACAGATGACGGTTTAACCGTCAAAACAAAAAAACCAATCTTCGAATACTAAGTCTACACCTTCTCTCAATTTAGAGTATGACCTGGTTGAGGATTTGAAGAAAACCAGAGCCAATATTTCTATCTATGAACTCCTCAAATTGCCTGTGATTCGAGACAAGATGATTCAAGGGGTTTCTCTAAGTAAAAACAACAAAACTCCCTCTACTCAAAACAGTTCTGCTAGTACCAAAGAAAATCCAACAAAAGCTTCAGTTAATGCCTCGTCCATAGGTAAGAAATTAGACTCCTTGACTCCTCCCTTTCTACTTACATTTAATATCTGCAATCGTAAAGTACACAATTGTATGATAGATTCAGGGGTTTCGAAAAACGTCATGCCATATTCGGTATGCAGGAAACTTAATGCAGTCCCCATGCCATGTGATACAAGCATTGTGCAACTTGACCAATCAAATGTAAAGGTAATAGGAAAGTTGAATGAAGTACTGATAAGATTAGCCTCAAACCCTCAGGTTCATTTCATCATTGACATAATCGTTTCAGATATCCCTGAGGCATATGGCTTGTTCCTCGGCAGGGATTGGTCTGAAAAATTGAAGGGATATTTCGCAACGGACTAGTCACACTTATGGCTACCTTATAATGGCCGCCCAAACAAAATCAGAATTGATCGAGAGCGTTATATGAAGCACACGGTCATCGAATTGAATGACTCAAATGAGCTGGTGTTATTCACTGATACTATAATGGGCAATTACATGGTTGATTCCTTTTTTGGAAGCCTTGAGGCTGAAACATCATCAATCTAAGATCCAGAACAGCAGTTCAAAGTTTTTCATTTTATGCAAGTTTCAGATGAAATTCCAGTTCTAAATACTGCACATTTAGACCTGAATGATGGACTCTGGTCCCTATACTTTGACGGATCCAAGTCAAAGAAAGGGGCTGGGGCCGGTTGCTTGTTAATAGATCCCCACGGAAAAAAGGTATTTTGTTGCTTGCAGGTTGGAATTTGAGTGCACTAATAATATTGTTGAATATGAAGCCCTTATTCAAGGGCTGAAAAAGGCAATTGATCTAGGAGCTAAAGCTTTGGTAGTGTTAGGAGACTCTGAAATTATCGTTAGACATGTACGCAACACTATACATTGCATTGCTGGTCATCTAAGAAATTACCGAACAGAGGTGTGGAATTTATTGTTATCATTTGAAGCTTTTAATATAAATTCTATTCCTCATTATTTGAATCAGGAAGCAGATCTGTTAGTGAATGTTGCTTCAAGGTTAATTCCATTTGAAGGGATATTTGCTGATTCTTTCTCTGTCGAACTGCTTTTCAGGCCTTCCATACCTGATAATGTTGTCAATTGGAGAGTCTTTGACCATGACGAGTAGTTAATCGAGTTTTTGACCAAGAAGGACACCTTCAAAGATGTAGTCATCGATGAAATGACTCATGATGAAGATCTGTACAACTTTTCGGTAATTCACAAACCGTGTTCGATTGAAGAATCTCTTGATCAGGTCAGTGTTCTTCCTAAATCTGCGATTAAACTTGAGAATTTCTTCGATTTGAAGGATAAATTTAAAGGTGCAAAGAACTGTAAAACCAATAGCTCTACTATGCAATCTGAAGTCATAAATTTAGGCATTGAGCATAATCCTCAATATGTCAATCTGGGGACTACATCTACCCCCCAAGAAAAAATAGCCTTCATACAACTCTTTAATGAGTTTAAAGACATTTTTGCTTGGACATATGACGATCTCAAGACATTTGATCCAAACATAATGCAACATGTCATCCCGATGAAACAACAGGCTAAACCCTTCCAGCTGAAGTTGAGGAAAATGCACCCTAGCCTAGAATCGACTGTTAAGAAAGAGCTTAACAAAGTCCTGGCTGCCAGAATAATCTTTCCAGTGCAGCACACACAGTGGGTGGCAAATCTCATCCCGGTTAGAAAGAAAAATGGTGAAATTAGGCTATGTGTCGATTTTCGAAATCTAAACAAGGTTTCAGAAAAAGATAATTATCCTGTTCCCCCTATGGAAAAAATCTTACAACAGGTTTCGAGATCTAAAATGTTCTCACTTTTGGATGGCTTCTCGGGATACAATCAAGTATTAGTATCCAAAACAGATTAGCTGAAAACAACCTTTAGAACCCCTTGGGGAACTTATGTTTACAGGAAAATGCCATTTGGTTTAATTAATGCTGGAGCAACGTTTCAAAGGGCGATGGATATTGCGTTCAGAGGCCTAATCGGCCAATCTGTTGTCATTTACCTAGATGATGTAACTGTTTTTTCAAAAAACAGGGCTGATCACCTAACACATCTTAGAAAGGTTTTTGAACGTTGCAGGAAATACGGGATCTCCCTGAATCCCAAGAAGTCCATCTTTGCGGTTACAGAAGGTAAATTATTAGGTTTTGTAGTTTCAAAACAAGGTATCAATATTGACCCTGAACGAACCCAGGCTATATCATAGATTTCTATGCCTCACTCAAAGAAAACCATGCAATCATTTCTAGGGAAAATAAATTTTGTCTCCGGGTTTATTCCTGGGTTCACTGAGATTGTCAGACCACTTCAGAAAATGATTAAGAAAGATGTTGATTTCAAATGGGCTGCTGAAGAAAAACAATCTTTTCATGATATATTAAAAGCTATTGCTGAAGCTCCTACCTTAACAAGCCCGGATTTCTCTAAATCATTTATTTTGTACACTTTTGCTTCTGACTCTTCATATGCCGCTATTTTAACGCAGAAAAATCAGGAAAACAATGAAGCTCCCATTGCTTTTACAAGTTCCGGTTTTAACGGCGCAGAGCTCAATTATCCAGAAGTAGACAAACAAGCCTTTGCTATTTTTAAGTCAGTAAAACATTTTCGGCCATATTTGCTGAAGTCTCATACCAAGGTTATTGTGCCGTATTCCGCATTCAGAAATCTTTTGGTGCAAAAAGACTTGGGCGAAAAGCGAGCCCATTGGGTCACAGCACTTCAGGAGTATGACCTGGAAATCAAGCCTTTGAAGATTGTTAGAGGACAGGGACTTTGTAAGTTGGCAGCCGGATCTTCAGACATGTCTGAATCTGACCTGCACTTTATCGATGAACATTCTTTGTTTGAAAGGGAAGTTTTTCCAATCTCAACCCCCTCTGATTCCTGGTATCATGACATTAAGTTTTTTCTATTGCATGGAAATGCCCCTGAACATTTAGACTCACGTAGAAAAAGGGCTTTGAGATTAAGATATGCCCCTTATCAGCTGATTGATAACATTCTGTTCAAAAAAAATTTCGAAGGAGTTCTCCTTCATTGTTTAGAAAGAAATGAAGCTGATAGTGTGTTGTCTCAACTACATGCAGGGCTAGCCGGGGGACACTTTGGCGGGGAAACCATTGCACATAAAGTACTCAAAGCTGGTTATTACTGGCCTACTTTGTTCAGGGATGCATATGCACTTGCTAGGAAATGTCAGGAGTGTCAGAGAGCAGACGGAAGACTTAAGAAAGCAGCATTACCTCTCCAGCTTGTTATTGTTGAAGTTCCATTTCAAAAATGGGGTTTGGACATTGTTGGTCCAATTACACCAGCTTCCTCACAGCAGCACAAGTACATTCTGATGGCTACTGATTATTTCACCAGATGGGTCGAAGCCATTCCTTTGCGAGTGGTTAACTCAAAATAGGTGATATCATTCCTTGACTCTTCTATTGTCACTAGGTTTGGCATTCCAGAATCTTTGATCTTTGACAATGCAACCTATTTTTCTTCTTTAAAATTAACAGAATACGCATTGGAAAAGGGTATAAAATTGAAGTACTTAGCTAATTACTATCCTCAAGGTAACGGATTAGCTGAATCCTCCAACAAAAATTTAATCAAGATCCTAAAACGCATAGTGGTTAATCATCATAGAAATTGGCACAAAGCCTTATCAAATGCCCTGTGGGCTGACAGAGTGACTCCCAAAGCTGCCATAGGTAATTCTCCCTTTTTCCTGGTATGCGGAAAAGAAGCTATTCTACCTCCCCATCTATTTTTACCCTCTTTACAGCTCTCCCAGTCAGTACAGGAAACAAGATGTTCTGCCATGGAACATCGGATTAATACTCTGCTTAAACTGGAGGAAGAAAGAGAGTTAGCTAGGAAAAAATTCGACCAACACCAGAAGACAGTGAAACGCTGGTTCGATCACAGAAAATCATCTGGTAGAGATTTTGAAGTAGGTGACGTAGTTCTGAAATGGGACAAAGAGCATGAAGAAAGAGGAAAACATACTAAGTTCCAATGCCTGTGGCTAGGGCCGTTTATCATTATAGAAAAGTTTGGTCCTAGCACATTCAGGTTACAGAAGCTGGAGGGAGACATCGAGAACCTTCTGGTAAATGGCCATCTAATCAAAAACATTTCTGCTGATACCCTTTAGGGGATTATCCTATATATACCGTGTGTTATTTTCTTGGTTTGTGAAGCTTTTTAGTGTGTTCATTTTACTGGTTTGTTTTGAATATCCTCTAGCGTCTATTTGCTGTTTCATCTGCATAATTTTTTCAAAGTGATCAATTCATTTAATCTCTGGCGAATGACTTTTCATCAAATCTTGTGGATGACTTACAAATCATGCATCATGATCTTTACTATCTTGAGTATTGTCATACTTCCCTTAGAAGTTCACTAATAACTGTTTTACATCTTAAACAGGGAACGGTTTTTCTGCCTTTCTAAATCTTACCAGAAACTCTTAAGTCATATAAATATAAATTAATAAATCAAGCCTCCTCAAAGATTTCTCCAAAAGGATTAGGGCAGTATTTGTCAAAGGTTATCTATTTAAGTCTTTTACGCCACCCCCTCTCGTAAAGAGAATTAGACTTGCCTCCCCGTCTGCTAAGATAATCTCATCTGAGATTAAATATAACTACAATCTGGTCATGGTTGGATTTGAATACGAAAAGCAATTAATTTTTATAATAATCTGAAGGACAGAGGGTCTCATTACGAGCCAGTCTGTTCAAGATCATGAATTTGCATTTAGTGACATTGTCGCTTTCGGTCACCAAGCCGGGACAATGGCCCTTGGATAAAACACTAAGGGATAAAAGGTCTCATCGCGAGCCGGTTTATTCACTGTAGTGTAGATTGGTGACTGACGTGGTTACTACTTGGTTACCAAGCCAGAACCGTGGCCTTCAACATTTTCATTAAATTTAAAAAAAATAAAAAAATGATAGTGACGTTTCAACCTAACCAGAATTGTCTATCTATAACTGGCAGATGGGATACTGGCATTATTTGGGCTTTCAAGCAACCCTGTCGAGGCTATGGACGCCTGCTGGCAGCAGGGCCATGCTTGTGGTACTAAGACTTTATTCTTCAAAACCAAGCCACCTACTACCTTACTTCGTTTGGATTGATTTTTGTAAGAGACCTGATCTTTATCAAATAAATAATTAAAAGTGTAAATTGCTGGTAAGCTTTAGAAATGTGAAATTCCTGAATCTGTTTAAGGTGCTAAAATTTGACTTCTACAGTGGTATACATGAGGGATCTAATTCTTTTATTGCATGATTTCAGGTCAAGAAAACAAAGATAATTGTTCCGCCCAGTCAGTCGCCATCTGTTGTGCCCTTACCCAACAACCTCACAAAGTTTTATCAAGCAAAATAAAAAATTTGAGTTTAAAACAAATTTCATCAAACAAAATAAAATTTTGCTTGATGAAATATTTAAATTTCTTATTTTCAGTTATGAAATCAGGAGCTACTGAAACGGTGAAATTCCATTTGTTTTTATAACCTTGGGAACTATTGTTATTTGGTAGAATCAAAATATTAAAACTATTATATTAATGGATTTGTGACTCAAGTTAGGGGATAGGCGCTTCTTGGTTTATGTGCTTTTCACCATGACCGGGCCTAGACCTTATTTCAATATTCATCATTTGGTATGTTTTATTTGTGTTTTAATGGAAAATTTAACAAGGTTATAGAATTTGGAAGGCTAACTATCTCGCATTTGGGTACCTCATTGAAGTCATGCAAATCTTTATCACTAAGGTTTATCCTCCATTATTCGAATTATGCTCAATCCAACCATAAGCATTTAATCTTGACCTTCGTAATGTTCACCATACGTGGCTTATATTTCTGCATTTAATGGTTGGGGTTGATATAACGGCTTATGTGATACATGTTTTACGCAGCATACTCACCATTTTCAAAGGTTTGAATTATGATTTAGCAAGGTCTGTGTTGTAATGCCCTTGGTTCTCTGTTTATAGTCAGTTCCATTCATATCATCATCCCCGAATCCGATCCACTTGATTGAGGGCTGTTATGTCATCATTCAACACGTACAAAACTCTGTAACGACATTCAATTTCAGTACGAGTGTAGCGTCGTGTCTTCCTGCCCATTGAACACCTGTGCTTTATTCAATTCGTGGTTGTATTTCTATTATGTCGAATAAATGATGGCAGAGCGAGGCTGTTCTGGAGGCTTCACCACCTTTAGTCATTATTTTGATCACCTCTCTGTATAATCATTCCTGTTTGCTCATGCCACGGACTTACCTTTATCAGGTGAATGCTGGTTTAAGTCTAAACAAATGAAATCCACCAAGTGGAGGAAAATGCTAAAGGACCCCGGTCGGGAAGTGTCTTTCAGGGCTGGTGTGTCGCGCAAGTATTTTACAAAGGAATGGAGACCTGTGTTGGAGGTCATTCACAGGTATGTTACTTGCGAGGGCTGTCTTTCTTCTGCATATGTTTATCACCTTAGGTTAATGACTGTATTTCTTGGTTGGCCTATCAACTTACCCCATTACTTAGCTCAAAGCATGACTAAAATGTTTGCGGCCATCAAGAAAGGGCCTAAGAATATCGGTTGGAGTCTTTTCCACCATGGTCTTGTTAGAATGTTAGTGGAAATGGAGCTGTCCAAACGGAATCAGTCCTGGGACCATTTTCTTGAGCAAAACGGTTTCACGGCATTCTGCCACTGCCAATTCGGCTGTGAAGAGGAATGTTCTAGACATCAACAGCCTTGTGCAATCCCAACTCCACCTACATGTGATCCTCTGCCACATCCTAATGATCATGTAAGCCCTAGTGTTCACAAGGATTACGCTCCCTCGCCTGTGCAAAGTCCCGGCTCTCCCATGCGGTCTAAGCGAAGGAGGGACATAACACATTTTACAGGAAAGGAACCAACTTTGCATTAAAAATGAATAAGAAATCTTACAACCATTGGATTAGTGTTGTGATGCTCCTTCACATGCCATGCCTTGTCCTCAAAAGCTCCAACTTGCTCCTCCTATGATCACCCTAGATTTGGCCAGAATCTCAATGTAGCAACACAACTTTTCTCTCCCTCAACCATGGGGTATGAGAAAGGTTTTATAGGCCTTGGGTGGATTGGGATGGTTGAGCAAATGGTGGGTGAGGTGGAAGGGAGATCCTACTAGGGGAGATCTCGATTCCAGGTGGTCCATAGGAGTAGGGATGAGGGTGCCACGAAGTATTCCTGTAAGATTTTTCATGAATATTCTCTTTTTCTCTTTTTGACTCGAGCACTGCTTTTCTTCCATGCAGACAGAGCGTTACTAGGATGGAACCGCTCTTTGATCAAATGTAGGAAGTGGTGGCACCACTCATTAATAAGAGCCAGTGGGAATTACTGAAGAGGGTAACACCTTTTGCATTAAGGGCAAAGGCGGTGCTGGACTCAAATATGGAAAATATGAGTTTGGGCCACTGTCCAACTTCACAATTTGGGATTTGAGGGAAAATTTTGATGTTTTAGGCCTCAACGCATGATGGTGATGAGATTTATGTGTAAAAAATAGGTATGCTACACTGGTAGCACCTAAAAAACCAAAAGGTATGAAAGTACTGCAGGATATCCTGCTTCAACTAGTGAAACTACCCTTTCAAGATTCAGATAGCAGTAAACTCAACACCCTTGATAGAAAGAATTATATGAAGCTGGTAAGAGATACATCGAATAACTGAATTGGTTTTTACCAATGCAATGGGAAAATATACTCAAACAGTCGGGGTTACTGTCACTCCTCTTTATGCCACACTTTGGCTGGAACACAGAAGTGGACAGTTATGTAAAGCAGTTGCTGGTAGTCTTTCATCCAGGTTTCCTATGGTTAGATAAATCATATTTAGTTGATGTCGACCTAATATTAGAAATCATAGGAATACCGAGAGATGGGTGGGACCCAGTATCAACCTTCAAGAAGGGAAAATACCCAGCATATATTGCAAAGGTCACGGAAAAATATGGCCTACATAGCTCTAGTAAAGAGTTCTTAATATTGTCCTTCAATGGCCCTTCTACTCTCATGGAAGCAATGATATTAGCACACAAACTATTGCGTGTCTCATGACCAAAACAATGTACTACAAGAATAGTAATGCTGGCTGCACTCTATGCAGAAGGAGTTCAAATTAATTTGTCTCATTGTTTTCTTAACGAATTGCTACAAGATGCCACTTCAGCACAGGAGGAAGGTACTCCTTTCCAATATGCTTGGTTGTTAATTTTAATCTCGTTTACAGTGTGGTATGAGGCAATCGGTTATCAACCGGTGGACTTACCTGTCTTGTGTAGAGGAGTGAGATACCAAAAACTGTGGTTCTCGCACAACAAAGACCGACAACTGAATAACAACAGAGAATTCTTTGTCCATACTCAAGCTTTAAGGAACTTGGTAAAGAAACATGTACGAATTAGTGCAACTACGATATTCAAATTTCAACATACTATCAATTTTCAATTAGGACTGCACTATGTTTACATCCAACCACTCCGAGACCCAGAGGACAATGGTTGCTGACACATTATGTGCTCACAGAAGAAGATCTGGAGACCATTATCAGTGATTGGCCAACAAAATGGAAACATGAGGATCACCACCTCCAGGAGAGAAGAATAACCAACAAATAGACACCACTTAGCCTAATCAGCCTCAGAATGAGCCGCCACTAGAGCACCAACAAAAGGAAGCACAAAATGAAGAAGTACAAAGAGAACCTCCGCATAAGAAACATAAGGCTAACAAGAAAGCCAATACTTCTCAAATGGATGGCAAGGAAGTTGCAGACTTAGCCTAATCTCTCCAAATTGAGACAATTTTCAATGACTTTTGTAGGAGTCATAATTATTTTATTACTACTATCACAAACATGCTAACTGAACTGGGAAGAACAATTGTAGAAGTTAAAACTACAGTAGATCATGCGCCGCAGGTACCCTCATCGCAGGATGCACCTAACCCATTGAAAGCACAGGAATCCATGCAACCCAGAGAAGATCACCCCAAAAAAGTACAACTAAGAAGAGATGTACTAGAATTAGAAACCCCAGAACCCAATAAAGTGGACAGAATCACTGGCTAGATATTTTTAGATTTCTCAAAGATGTAATTGAAGGATGTGCACGCATTATAGAAAGTAGCAGTTGTAGAGATTCGACTAAGAGGAAATACCCTTGAAAAGTAGGTGAATCACTGAGAAAATACTATCAGTAAAATCAAGGCCAAAATGAAAAGAACCATACAAGAAGCAAGAAAATAAGAAACAAGTAAGCATAAGCTCAAAAATGTCATTAATCTTGTTTGTTCGAATCTCGATGATGTTGAAGTGTCGCAATATGTCCCATCAGAATATGAGGTCCTTCGTCTAGGTAAGATAAAGGCTGACCTTAAGAAAAAATTAATTGAGTTAGAAGAGTAAAGGAGACCCAACACACCCCCAGAAGTGTTGGCACATAGAAGAGACGCAACCACTCAGGCTGTGAAAGGAATAGAAGAAGCCGCACAAACATGTGCTAAGGCTATGTACCAAGTCTCCCAGACTTGGGAAGCTCTAATCGACGATGAGCAATCACACAATATTGCAAGCGAGCTCACTGCGTTTGAAGAAAATATAACGCAGATAATAAACAATATGAAACAATTACCCTTGGAGCAAAAAAGGTCAAGGCAGCAAAGATGTGGAAATTATAGCAACAAATGACTGTGCTGCTCACCCAGCAGCAGCATCGCAAATAAAAGGTAGAGGAATTGCAAGTAGAAGCATATAGGGTTACAGGATTAATTCATCCTATACACCAAAAGGTGCACAAAGTAGCAACATCTATAGAAAGAGTCATGCCAGAACACGTCAGTTCCGACCTGGTGGAGGACATGTAGAAAATAGAAGAATAAGAGTGCGCAGAAAAAGAGAAGTTGTTGAAGATCGTGGATGATTTTCAAACCAAATTTAACGCAAGTCAGTCCATGGAATAATAGTTCACGTGGCTAAGAACGAGCCACAAGTGAGTGTTGGGGTCCTCTTGGGCCTTGGGATAGTACGACATAATTTTTCCTAAGTTAGAGGAAGGAGAATAAAGAAGAAGAGGAAGGAGTCGCGACAGAGGAAGGAGCATAAAAGAGTAATAGGAAGGAGCTATGACAGAGAAAGGAGCATCAATGAGAAAGGGAAGGATGTTGCAACATAAGAAGGAAAGAGAAGAAGAATACAAAGAGAAGGAATGGGACGAGGAAGCTCTGCTAGATGAGCAAGCCATGACAGAAGGACAGAACGAGATACGAGATGACATGGCAGAATATCCACAAAAGAAAGCGTGTAAATAGTGTAACGACTGGAAAATGACAGTAAGGCATAACACTGAGAAAATGATAGTCCTTAGCGATCGTGGGTACGAGCTCAACTGGAGCTGGTGGAAACCACACGCGTGAAGGCATATTTGTAAGTCAGGAAAGATGGTCTGTTGGCTGAAGACAGTAAGTCAGCTGGGATAACGACTGAAAAGGAGTTTGTAATGAGTCTGCTGAGTCAGTATTGAGTCCATAACAAGCATGTATGGGATCAGTATCGAGTCTATAATGGGGCTATAAAAGTAGGAACCGAAGCGATAGATGGGTTGTCTGGTTTTAGATAATTAGCTAATACAACATTTTGAGTAATTTCTAGACTCTTGGAAAAGATGCTCGAGCTAGACTTGAGGTAGGAATTTTTGGTTAAGGACTCTGGATCACTGAGTGCATCAGAGTAGTGGTTCTGCAACTAAGTGCGCAGAAAAGTAGAGAAGGTCGAGTCAATCCAGGCTATGTGTGGATCACTATTAGGAGTAGAGTAGAAAGAGAAAGAGAGAAGATCAAAGAGCATGAGAGGGAGGAAAAGTCTGTAACAATAGAAGAGAAGATCTTAAACTAAGTCTTTAGCTTTGTGCGCAAAAAAAAGGTGCATCTATTTCCTCATGCCAGATGAAGAGAACCTTGTGGTTTTTTCTCGGATGGGTTTCCACATTATATGTTGTGTATATGTGTGAATGTTGAGTAGCTTAGTTATATGTGTAAATGCTATGTTGAATGACTGGTTGATTATTGTGTTGCAACTAGATAAATGTATGACTACTAGATTATATTAATGAATATGCTTATGTTGTCTATTCACTGCTAGTTCACTTAAGTTGCATAAAGAAGGGTTGGATCATAGCTTGGTACTGAAATATTGTGCATAAAAGTAGCCCACTTTCCTGGTCTTCATTGGAAACCTTGGCGTAGGGCCAAGGGACTAAAACACCCTCCCACACAAATTGCAGAAACGTGGTTCTGATAGTTACCCATAAAATTGAGATATCTTGGGTGAGACGACACCTATGTCATAGGTGCTGCTGGCTGAGTTTCGTTCCGCCGGGATGATATCTTGGGCTTTATTGTGCTGAGAAAAAGGGATTGAACTTGGGTCCAAGGGCAGAGAGAGGGAAGAAAGCCAACAAAGTTCTAATTAAAATTTCCTTTATAAAACCCTCAGTTTGAGTGAGCTCTCTTTTGTCTTCTTCCCCCTTTCTTCTAATCCAATACTTTACAACTTTTTCCTACTTCTTTGATTTTTGCACCATATTTTCCATAACATTTAAACCCTCTTGAATATTAAAATTTGTCCATACCTCTCTCACCACATTGTAAAATTACATTTCCTTAAACCACAATTGATTGAATTTGAAAGGATACTTGGAAGCTCCATCCTCTCCCTCCACATGCAAAGCGATCGTGCAATGGTCTGAGAAATTTACCAAAATATTCCACGACCGATATCTAAATATGTTATTATTAATCATATATTAATCCATAAAATACCTTTCCAATCTTTTACCTCCACCTTCACCCCCATGTCTTTTATTCTTCCATGTTGTGGTTAGCTTAATAGGAAGGATATCTATAAGTCCTGAAAAAAGATGTTGGAGGATCGATAGAAGACAACAAACCCCAAACCTCATTTTAATACAGAGTAAAATTCATATCTCCTCCTATAATCAGATTGGGCAATCCAAGCACTCCATTGGACTCGACATTTTCACAGAAAGTTATTCTTTCTTTGTAGGGTACATATATGTTGATTAACCTTATTGTTTCCTTGAAACCTTGGATTCTCCCTCCCATCATGATACCTGATTTTCTTTTGAAAGGCCTTAAGTTACATGTTCTAGGATTCCAAATAACATCTTGTCCCTCTGATTGACCCTTCGAATCTATTGCACATGATTCCTCGTCTTTCAGAATGTTCAAAAGAACTTCACAACTCTTTAAGTCATTCGTCATAGTTTCTTGAAAGCAATACAAATCTACTAGGTTAGTTTCAATTAACCTCATGAGGGTTATTTTTTTAGGGCCTCCCCTAGCCCTCTCAGATTTAAAGAAATTCACAACATTACGAGACATTCCTTAGAGGCTTCTCTACTCTAAGCACCCCTTTATCTCGTTTAACAAAAGAATCCTCAACTTCCTTTAATATTTCAGATAAAAGAATATATTCTCTGTCTCTGTTTAGGTCTTCAAGTTCTAAAATCTTGTCTCCTTTCTTTGCGGTCTTCTTAGAATTTTTCCTTCTAATTGTTACGTTCTGATGTCTTATGGAATTTAAATGAGTTTTCATTGGAGAGTCATTCGGCCTGTTAACATAGGTTGTCATAGGAGTAACCATTATACCCCCCATGGAAACCTTCTTACTTTTTGTCTGTCTCCCATTTTTTTCAGGACGCATAAAAGGAATCATGCCCATTTCCTTTTGATAATAACCATTTTGAGAAATCATTGAAGTTGAGAGCTCTGGAGAATCACAATTTCTCTCCCTATTCTTTGAAGCTTTAGGAACTTTTGAATTTTCCATAGTTAGGGTTTCATCATCCTTCTATTCCTCTTCCCCAAGGTCACTTTCATCAGAAACAAGGTTCACTAACTCATCCATTTGATTGATAGCTAAGAGGTTTTTCCCCTATTTCATATCGAAGTCTTTCTCCACAAATTTAATATAACAAAGTTCTTTAGCATTTAAATCCTCATAAGGAACCGGTGAACCAATTGAGAACTTACTTTCAGATGATTGGTCATCCAAATATTCCTCTGGCTTCAAATATGTCGGCTCGAAAGACATCTTCCTTCTCCAGTAAGAGTCCTTTTCACCTATCCACCATCCTTTCGTCCAAGGGAAAGCATCTCTCAGGTGTCTTGTACTTCTGCAGTTTAAACAACATAAGGGTATTCCTTTGTAGAAGATCCTTTGAATAAAAGTATGTTCATCTCGAAAAAGTTATGGGTTTACAAAGACAAATTTTCCCAGATTGTTTGCTAAATTGATAATAATCTCCTTGGTCTAGAATTGTAAAGGGAATCCACATAATAGTAGTCAGAGGTGTATTTTCTCCATTTTTTTCTTGAATGGATCAAAATGGACATTCCATCTCCTTAAAACTAGCTAACCTTCCTTAATAACCCAAAATCTCTCCAAAATTTGTTGTGAATGCTCTTCTGTAAGGAAAATGAAACTAAACCAACCCTTTGGTAAACCTATTACATGAGGACCATAATCTATGAGCCGCTTTTAAAACTTTTGAACTCATTCGATAAGTTCAATTGTACTCATTTTTTCATATTCCAGGCAACTGACCAGATCTCTTCTGGACAAACCTTCCACCTTATCCAAAGTTTGTGCTTGGTTCACTTTGAAATTATCCACAAGTTTTTTAACCTTTACCGCATTTACTCTCCTCGTGAGAGGAGTCATTTCCCTGAAAGTTTCTGAGCATCTAGATCCTTTCTAATATTTTTCTCTAATTCCTACAACCTTTCTTCCATGGGAAACTCTGTGCTAGGGTTTGAAAGACCAAGGTTTGCAAAGTCTTCCCTTTCCTTAACCGCATAGTTTTTTCAATTGGAAGTAATGCCTTATTTCCTCCTTCCACGTGCAAAGCATCCTTTTCAACTCCTTGCCCATTCCTTTTTGCTGCCACCTGTCTGAAACCTAAATCCTACTGACAAGGAGTGAAAACTTTATTTTTATTTTTTCCATAATGTTGTTATTCCTATGTTGCACACCTCTGTAGACCTTAGCAGTTACAAAGATGTGACCTTTACTTTAACTAAAGTATTTAGAGAATAAAATAAATACTTATTTATACACTCTAATGANTATATATATATATATATATATATATATATATGAGTTAAAGCCCTAAGGGTTAGCTAAATTGGAAAGACGTGCGCATACTCTCTCGGTGATGGAGGAGGTTATGATTTCGATCCATGAACCATGTGGAAATATTGGTGAGTTCCCCATCAATTTCTAGTTGAAAAAATAAAAATAAAAGATAATAGTTTAACAATATAGTTTATAAAAGAAACATCTAACGTAAAATGCTTGATCTTCAATAAAAATAAAAATTATATATTTTTAAAATATTTAAATAGTGAATTAATTATACTATTAACTGAGTACAATATTGAAGACCTTTATCAAAATTTTATCATAACCTTCTTTAGTTTCATTAACAAATTCTCTATTATGGTGTCATGTACAAAAGAGAATAGAATGACCAACCCTTGGTATGATCAAGAATGCAAGCATGCTGGAAAATCCATTAAGGATGCTTCCAATGAGTCCCTAAAAATCAACAAGATCTCCAAGTACAAATCACTAATTAAAAGGAAAAAATGTGTTATATAAATAAAAGCCAAGAGAATCTTTTGCACCTAAGGTAGATCCTAAGAAATCATGGAGTCAAAATTTGAGTCGTAGAACTAATGAAAATAATATGATTCCCTTAAAAGATTGAAATTCCCAACTTTAAAAATAATTACGAATCACTTGATGCCATGGACAACATTCACACCCTTTCTACATAGGAAGAAGTTTGCTCTTTAGAAGACATAGGGTTTGGGGTTAAGCGACTCGCAAAAGGGAAAGGTAAGAACATTGAAGGATATCGAGCATAAATCTTAAAATTTGGCGGGCCTATCCTCATCCCTTTTTTTTAACTAAAATTGGAAAATATTTTATTTTAATAAAAGAGAGCCATATACATAGAAGGAGCATATATCAACTTCATAAAATTTAGAGACTAAATGCTTCTCTTGTGGTCCATCATACAAAAGTACTTCTTCAATAACTATTCTAGGATTGTTTGAGCTTCCTATCCTACTACCCAAGGTAGAATATATTTGTACATATTGCTTCATATATAAAGAAAAAAATACATTTAGATAGATAGATAAAGGACTGGAACTTTATTCCTGTGCAATTTCCCTAGGCACTTCTTATTATGGTGAAATCTATACATCTTAGAGTGCTGAGGTGAGACCCTCCATTGGGGAGGTTTGTTAATTCTGATAAGAGTAATTCCTTATCCTTTGAGAGTCATTCATATAATGCAGTAGTCCTATGATTTCTTCCTTCGTGGCTTCAAGATTGGCTTCAAGATTTGCCTTTGCACACGCTTGTTACAAGTGTTCTGTTAAAATGTATCTCAAAAAATCCTCCCAAAATATAAAAAACCTCAAAATTGGGTGGCTTGGGTGGTTTTGGAACTGCCTCCTCAATTGTAACTACTTCTTCCTCGATCGTATCTTCTCCATTTTCTATATAAAAAAGGGAGAGGGGACCATGAAGGGGACTTGGCCTATAGTATTGTTATGATGGAAAAATTTGGACTCATCCCCCCTTACATATTCCCTAGTTGTTGTCTACCCTTGCTGTAGAGATTTGAGGTTGGGTTTCTTGGAGGAGAGAAGCAAGTGATCCAGATTGAAATTTTCTTGAGGTGCCATGATTGGTGAGAAGGTATATTTTGTACTTGTTTCATTGATTAATAAAGACTTGGCATTCTTCCCTTTCCAAATCACTATGTGTATATCTTAGTTTTTATTGTATGTTGATGTTTATGAGATCAATTCTTTGATGTATTTTTTGAATATCAATATCTTATATGTGGTCAAATTAGTTAAAGGAAGGTTTGAAGTGGTATTTTGCAGGTTCCTTATTTGGAGAGAAAGAGGAGGGATCAAGTGCAATCTTGGATCAACCTGATTTTGTAAGGTACATATCCTTTCTAAATATTTCCTTTTTGCTTAATTTTTTACCTGCAGAATCTTATATGTTAGTCCGCAAGCCTAGTATGTTGGTTGCCTCACCCCAACCATAGGAACACTTTCCCTAACAATAGAAATGATGACTCCATTGGGGAGAAGAGTATTTGCTTTGGGGTCTCCAAAGTATTTTTGTACAATATGTTTGAAGGTATAAGTCTTGATTTCAAGTTAGGGACAATCTCTGTGTCTTTGTAGACACTTTATTTGTCATTTTGGGAGTTGGATTCATCTTTTTTTACCTTTTAGTACCCACAAGCTTGTGCTAGTGTATACAATAGCAATTTTCCCTCATACACACTAGTGCAAATTGCCTCCAGTAATTTGTCACACGCTATTGTCAGTGTTGTTCACTAGTGTGTCCCTCCTGTAATTTCCTTTTTCACTTTCAGGGATGTTTTGAAAGGTATAGGTTGCATTTGTTGGAATCCATGTTGTTCCCAGGTCTATGTAGGACTTTTCGAAGTTGTGTCTTTCTCTTGTGATTGATCTTAACTTGATGTTTGAATCCTTCTTGCAGTAATTTGGGATTGTTGAACTTTGTCCTTTATCTCTTGCTTGGTATGACTTTGATTTGTATGGTATTTTGATCAACCTTTGCCAATATGTATAGATTGAACATGCGAGTCATTTGATCCTTGTCGTACTCAATCTTCTTGGTCAAAATCCTTGTGCCAAAATGGTTTAATCGGTCCCTTATGCAAGTTTTCCTCCCAAGTTAGGTGTTTTCAGACCTTAGGTCAGTCTAGGGTTATGTTCTTGTGAACATAGTCTAGGAGTCTAGTCGCTTTGTCTTTACATTTGATTCATGTATTTGTTTATAGTTCATTTTCTTTTTTCATTTTAAAAGAAATGGTAAAAATAACAAGTATTTTCTTTGTATGCATTTAGGATAGTATCATTAGTCTTAGGTGCATTTGCATGTCATTGTTTTTGAATAGAAAAATAAAATCTTTAATTTGTGGCCTGCATTTTCAGTTTTGAAAATAAAAAGACAAGTAAAAGCTTTGTATTTTGAATATCCTTTTGCATTTTCCATGTTGTTTCCATTTTTGAGTGAAACGCATCATTAGTTTCTTGACCACTTCCCATTTGAGTAATTAAGAGCCTTTAAAAAAGAACGCTGATAATTAAAATATATTAGCAAGATTTCTTTTTAGGGACGATACCTACTAGACTAGGCTAGAGTTTTGAACTAGGGCTCATTTTTAAACTGTCCAAAACAATTTAAACTCAAAATGTAGTGGCCATTCTTCAGGAAACCCAAGGTTGCAAAATGTGAAATAGAAAGCTCCTCTCACATAGGGTTTAAGAATGAGTTTGTGCGAGATTGAGTTGACGAGATAGCCCTCTAATAATCAATTGAGCATACACCAGAGTTATTGTGCGTTTAAGGATTCACTCAATACCACCTTTTGGCCCCATGTGCTGCTGGTATTATTGGAGTTTTGGGCTTAGCTACCCAACCCATGCGCATCGACTGGACTCATGATTGTTTCATCGGAACCTTTTTGCAAGTTTTGGGAGGAAACCCCATGTATCTCTTTGGAAAAGTGGTTGGTGATTCAAAATATTTCCCCAAAGTGATTGTATTGTGGACCTTGGGTAACTGTTCTTATCCCTTCACTGGTTAGTCCTAGGCCCTCATCATCCTAGACTCTCCTCTGAAAGGTATATTTGTTTGCTTGGTATGGATACTTAGGATTTTTTCTAGTGGTGTGCTCTCAATGATGTTTGTTTCTAATCAACCTTGGAGATTTATTTCTTGTTGATTCAGAAACTATGGATACTATCCCCATGGACACCAACCAAGGGACCCTTGTGCAATGGGTTTATTATGATTTTCCTTTTGATGGGAACATTGGTGTTCCCTTATTGGCCACTTTGAGTCTTTCAGGATTCACCCTTAGGCTGGTGGTGTGTTTTTTCCACTCCAATTTTTTAAATGATCTCGATGCTTCTCAAGCAAGCACCTTATATCAAGGGCATCAAAACCTTGTCCCCCCTTCACCAGTAACATTCTCTTCTCCTCCTTCTACGTCATGTGGTGGAAGTATTGATACAAGTAACCAATAGTCTAAAAGGAACAAGAGGAATAATATGAAGAATATTTGAAAGCAAGGAGGCAGTCACCCAACCTCTGCAAGTCATGTTGGGGACATCCACCCAACCTCTACAAGTCATGCTGGGGGAATCCACCTACTTTCTATGAGTCACGTTGGGGCCTGTCACCCAAAATATGTCAATTATGCCAAGGGCATAAACTTAGTCTCCGGATATCATGTTGGGGGAAAAGAGTCAACCAATGCAAGTCATGTTGACATTGTTGAGAAACCAAAACGTATAGGATGCAAGCTTAAGTTCCCTTGTAAGCTTTGCAAGGGATATCACCTTACTCACTTTTTCCTTACTATTGCAAAAGTATAAAGAGCGTGGTCTAAATCTTAAGGATCTTTTGCTCCTAAATAACCTATGGTTTCACAACAACCTATTCAACCTTTGGTTGATAAAGTAGTTGAACCAATGCAATATTTGGTCAATCCCACTCTTCCTTTGAAGGATGATCAACATCAAGTGGTTGAATCGATGCAATATTTGATCAATCCCACTCTTCCTTTAGAGAGTGATGTGTCTAATAGCCATGTTTTCTTCACTACCGGTTCAGAACTTTCTTAACAAGGGGGCAACCAATTTTCCACGAAAGAACCCTCACTAAGACCTCATATTGCTTCCTTTGATTGGGGTTGTCTAGTTGAGTCATGTCTTTCTATGTTGTGCCTTTTCAAATAAAGGTCCATGTTAAACACTACATAGTTTCTCATTGTATTATAGATGAATGAGCCTCATTTATTATTTTATCCGTGCATACTTGGAGAGGTATGGGATCCCTCAACCTCGTGTTGATTGTTAATCAACCACGGTCTTTTGATAGAAGACCTAGTCAAACTTAGGGAGTTCTTTCTCAAACACATGTTACTTTAGGTGGGAAGACTATCTTAGTTGATTTTATGGTTATACAGGACCCCTTGGAATTCAATATGCTCCTTGGGAGTGATTATGTATATGTTATGAACACTATGGTGTCTACACTCTTTCATGTGATATGTTTTCCTCACAACAAAAGCATTGTCACTATTTATTAACTGGAATTTGTTGATCCCTTTCATCACCTGTCTTTAGACCAAGTATATCCTTTTTCAATTCCTAGTGTTTCAGTCTACGCTACCTCACCATGGGTGAATTATGTGACCTCATACTACCCCGTGTCCAATTGCTATTGAGAAGAATCCTTTATACTCATGCTTTTCTTCTTGGGATTTGGTCCTGATAGTTGACTAGGTGACCCATCCAATGGGGACATTGGAGCCTGCTCTCCACCCTCTTGGTTCTAACGAATGTTTTGACACGTGTTCTCTTTGGGATGATATAATTCCTTTAGATGAATCTTCCCTGGAGGCTATGATAGAGTCCAACATTCCCATGCTGAGTTTTTATCATAGGCTAGGGAGCCTTTAAAGATTTTCCGTGACTTTAAGAAGAATCCTCATGCCTTTCTCTCTCAAATATTTCTGGCCATTCCCTATAAGACTCCCATTTTTATGCTTGAGTTGTCACTGCATTCATGTATACCCTAGTTTCTCTCATGATCCTAATGCTGAATTTCATGCTTTTAGCTCATTAAATAAGCCCTTATATCTCCTCTCATCGTCGCTTACCATTGTATCTTTTGTCGTCTCAACTTGACATCTTTTACCTGGATGAGATGCTTGTAAGTGTCCTTATCTTTCTCATGTTCCTTGCACTATTCATAGGTCGATTCCTTGCACTTGGAACATGTTTCAAATCCCCCTGACACTCGATTCCTCTCATTATGAGCATTCTTCTAGCTGTCCTTCGAGCTCGTTTAAAACAAAAGGAGGCCATGAGTTGACTTTTAAAGGACGTGAAGGACCATCCACAAAGGTATAAGGACGTGAAGGAACATCCACATAGGTATAATTTTCACCCTTTTCTGGACCATGTGTATTACTTACAAAAAAGGAATGCTCTAGTTCATTGTGGCTAGAACAGTATTCCCAGGTATAGGTTTATCTCTTTTTCGAGCACGGGGGACTAAACTTATGAAAAAGGAACCTATTTGAGCTGAATTTTCTCTTTTTTGTTCTATGGTTAGAACATGAAAAAGATTCTGAGCGCTTTTTATGCAATTGTTGTGATCGCTAAACTTTAGAAAAATGCAATCGGGTTTACTATTTGTTTCCCCATACTCGCAAATCAATGGAACGACATGAGTGACCTTGCTTTTCTTCACACTTGTTAAATTAAAGCTTTATGCTTGTTCTCAAGGTAGCGTAAATATCGTGATAATTTAACCCTTTTTCAGACCTAGACGACTAACTACGGAAAATGAATACCTTAGTTCTCTTTAGCTAAGAGAGTTCTCCACTGTAGTGTTTTATGCTTTTTCAGACTTTGGAGACTAAATTTATGAAAAAGTCCCCTCCCCCCTAGAGTCTTCTTTGGCACTTTCAGACTCTCAAAATGTGAAAACATCGGTGAGTATTCACTAATTTGGGCTCGTAAAATCCATGGATCGGAGTACTATTGAGCATGCTTTAGTTCTTTTTCAAGCTCGTTAAAAAATGAAGAAGGTTTCTAAAAAGAGAAAGGGAAGGGAAGGATGTCAAATGTATTTTTTATATAATGGTAGAAGTATTTTCATCCTTGAACAAAGCATAGGTTTGAGTCTATCAACAATTGGGTTCTAGTTTTTGGCCTTAGGATTAAGCCTATTCTCAGAGTTGTTACTCCTCCGGTTGATTACTCTTCCAATTATATAGAGAATTTGTCAACGTCTCCTACATTGCATATTGGTATTGTTGGTCCCTTTGTATCTAAATATACTTGACTCACTTTTGTGTTGTGCTCATCGTACAAGGATAAAACATGTGTCATCCTTTTTGAAGTTTCCTTGAGATCATGTGTTGGCAACTCTCTAGTATCATTCCATTACATCATGTCTTCAATGGTCCGTTTTGAAAAACTTTCTCCCAGCTCCAAATCAAATCAGTTTTTGATTATCGTCATGTTGGATGATGGAGGATGCCTTAATTACTCCCTTCCAATGGGTCTCTTCCCATCGACTTCAAATCATATTGCTTTGGGAATTAAATTTAGAGTTTATGATCATTACCTTGGGGATTGCAATTTTAAGTGACAGTTTCCCTCACTATTGGGTAGCAGGAATACCTCAATGTCTTCTACTCAATGGATCATTTAGGTGTTTGACTTCAATACCATATATTCGCACCTGTTAGAATGTGCTTGGTACAATGGGGCACATTTTCACCATTGGAGGGTTCCCTCGCATTTGTTAATGATTTACATCAATGAATGGTGATCAAATGGTATCCTCCATGTTCGACTTCAACTCCTCTATTCACATGGTTAGGGGTCTTACCTTTAGGAGGTTTGGATTGAATACCTTGGGCCAACAATAACATCTTCATTTTTTTCTATTGCCTGAGTTGCACAAGACCTTGTCACATTTTAATGATGCCATTAGAGACATAGATCCACCTTGTGTTCTTGTGGATATGATCCATTATTGAGCATGGATCCACATTGTTCATTTGTGGCCATGACTCCTATAGATTTTACATGGCACGTTTTTGCATATTGTGTGGCCATGATAGTTACACTAGTTATACACATGTTGGATCCACCTTGTATATTTCTGGCGATCATTTGTACATGGGCATGTATATCCTAGACATCATATTGTATGGCATTTTTTACTCTCTTTCGGGTACCTTCGTTTGAGCCTATGATCTTGGTTTCTCCAGTTTTTTCGACTTCATGACCAAACTATTCCTTATTTATAATGTATTTATACCATCTTCTTACCCTTTGAACTCATATATTAGGGGGCATTTGTTATAGCCAAAATTGGCTGTGATAACCCTAAAATTCGTAAAAATTTAAAAATTTTCAAGTGACATAAAATGTCTAATGTCGTCGCTAATCGTACCACTAACGGTTAGCAGATAATAAAATAGTTTATAAGATAAACAAAGAGTTGCTTCTTTATAAGATTTTGTATTAACTAAAGGCTTCTCCTTGATAGATGAGTTAGTGCTGTTTTTGACTTAGTAGTTGTAATTTTTCCAGAAGTAGAAAAAGAACTTGTATTTTACTGCTGCTAGATATACTGATGATTTCTTTTGCTGTGAAAACTCCGAGATTGCACTTAATCAAACTACATATGCATGGGTTAAAGAGCATGATCAAATACTGTCAGAAAACATGATGATTATGATAGAAAATAAATCTAAAGAATACTTGTATTCTTGCATATAGCAATTGTAATCTAGAGTTTAAATGGTAAACAAAATAACTTCACAACTTAAAGCTTCGATTACTCAACAATGTTTGATATCTATCACATTTACCCCAAAACTATTTTTTTACTTTTATCTGTTTACTCAATACTTGGATGCTAATATTACGATGAGATCTCTTATATGGTCTATGAACTGCATTTACTAGCATCTCCAAAACATACTTTATTAAAAGAATTTGATCAAGAATCTCTTCCTAGCTGAAAGAGTTCTTCCTTATTACTTTTACAGTCCTTTACTTGAGTTTTTAATACTTGTATCTTACACTTTCATTCTTAGTGTATTCTTTAGTTATAAATTATACCTTTTTGTGAGTTTGTTTATAAAACTTTCAAGGTAGTTTTGTTGATTGACATATTAAAGGAGATACTTATTTTCGTTTGGTCATATTTAGCCTTTTACCTCACAATTCTAACAAAATCAAATGGCTACCTCTAGATTTCCTTCTTATATAGTATATCATACAACATATGTCTTTTAATGATATCAAACTTAGTTAGTGAATAGTTTGATTTATAAATTAAAACCCTAGAATAAAATATTTATGTTTTAATCTTATTATTTAATATGCTGAGCATTGAATTATCTCAAAGGTAAAATATCATTAGAAATTATAGCATTTTCATTGATTCGATGACTAAGGATTGGATATAAAATGATTTTTAATGCAGATATAAAACTGCATAAACGACTATGGAACTTCTACCCATGCTCATGAAAAATCTCAAAGGACATGTGGTGATGGTTCTATCCATGAGATGGTTGACTTAAAACCAAACCCTATCCAACTTATTTCACAGAGCGATGGTTTCCTATCTGGTGCGGTCGAGCTGTGAGCTCGTGACCCTCAAAACTCCTTGACAACCTCTAGCTCTCCATTTTCACTGCAAGCTTGGTCTTGGGAGCAGTAAGAGCTGGTTTGTAAGTGTTCAAGAAAACTACGACCTCTGTGGAGAACTGCGCGAGTGGAAATAAATCGTTTTCCTTCACTGTTCAAAGACTGAGTTGGTAATTGATGCAGTGGGGCAAAGCTTGAATAAGAGTGCTTCTCGTCCTAGTTGGAGTGTTGTTCGTTCTTCGTTGGACTCGTGTCTTAGGGTTTTGTAGTTGTAACTGGCACCATAAAAGTTGTCCAGGTAACCC
Organism: Pseudotsuga menziesii; assembly: GCA_001517045.1. NCBI lineage: Eukaryota > Viridiplantae > Streptophyta > Pinopsida > Pinales > Pinaceae > Pseudotsuga > Pseudotsuga menziesii. The sequence goes on along the minus strand of LPNX010540086.1, from coordinate 341,519 downwards.
TCCTCTAGGTGTCATCGAGCTGATCCAGCTGTTTGCGTCCATGGGCTCACAACGAATTCCTTAACAAGTAACTGTCGGTCCAGTTATAAACATCAAGAAATATTATTAAGGTTTTAATATTTTTAATCACTGTAACTTAACACTTGTTCTACTATGCAGGGTTCCCTTCACGACAAAAAGGGTTTTAGCGGTAGCAAATCTCTCCCATTCATGGCCACGCAACCCTGCTAAGCCCCGGTTGCAAAAAGGGTTTTCTCCTACATAATGTGGTGGTTGGAAGATGAAATTTCTTCGATACTAGTTAAAGATTCGACCTGGGTTTTTATTTGTTATGCTGCTCTTCAAGTTGTTTTGTTTTTGTAACGAAAACCTTATAGGGTAATATGTGCAAATTCTTGGAGGCCGCTATTGCAGTCATGACAATAAGGTTTAGTGACAGTGCCTTTACGGCCTGTAATGGTGTAAAAACTTCAATTTTTACTTTTGGCTTTAAGCCGTAGCCTTTAAATGATCTTTGCTGGCAGTTTATTCAATGAGACTTGTAAACGACTTAAAGAATTTTTACCTGTCATGAAAGAATAGTTATTGTTTCGTTCTTTTACTTTGTATAGTTAAGTTTTAAATAGGCCCGAGTCTCGATCTTAAACTATAAAGTTCATAAGCCATTACTTCTTATTTGATTTTGTTTTTATCAAATTATTATAGTGTTATTTTAATATAATATCATGTAATTATAAAGATTTACAGTGCAATGTTTTATGGGAAATTTTACTGTGTTAAAGAGTAATATCAGTACTCTATTTTTACTTAGAAGGGTTAATAGTTAAAATACCCTACAGTTCTGTAACAATAATAAATTTCTCATGATTAATTTTAACTCTGCTATTCTATTTTACCTTCAGTGATTTTACAACTATAATTTTTATTTTAAAAGTAAGTTTATGCAAGTTGTGAATAAGATGAAACCTGTGTTTCGTAACCTTTGGTAAGTTTCCTTGAGGTTATAGTTGAAACAAGGGCAGAAAGCAAATATGATCTTGGAATAAGTTATTATAAGAATTTATTGAATACTATCTAGTTCAAAACCCTAAGTGATAGTTTGTTTACTGTTCTTATGTTTATTTGTTTAACTTTGTCTATTGTATTTATAATGAATATTAGTACTAATGATAGTTCTATGATTAGCATGATTACTAAAGATTATATATATATAATCAGTTCTTGTCTGATGTAGATAAATTCAATAGATAGAGTGTGTACTGCTGTTTCTAAAGAATGAATCATATGCAAACTATAAAAGAAAATATTTACATTTTTCCTTCAGAGTTAATAAAGAATCATCACATCTATTTAATCAACCCGCTGTACTAGAGTACTGCCTATTCAAGGCGTGGAAAAATATAGTGTGGTAATTTATTTCTAATTACTTTCATTTACTAATATGTTTACTATTCTAAACATAATCTACTAATCACTGATCTTATCCATACACTATTCTTTTCTGTATAAACCTTAACCAAAACAATATTATGCATTTCTTTGAAAACTAACGATCATTTATTGAAAACAATAAACAAATTATAAATAACCTGAACAAATAAAAAAAACCTGTCAAATGATGGGGTGACAACAGCTTAAGGAGGCTGTTCCTCCCAACCAACGCCTGGAGAAAGCTTAGTCTGTACTTCCTTAGGACCTCCGATCCTGGTTCTTGGTCCTCCTGGTAGAGTACTGGGTGAAGGATGTATCCTTGAGACCTTCTATCACCTAACTGGTCAAATTACAACAGTAACTCAATCCTGCTTACAACAGTAAGAACTTAATCCTAACAACTGCATAAGTTCAGTTCTCAGCAGTTAATCCCTCAAACTCACTTCAATCAGTCCCCTCCATCGAATTTCTCATGTGCACTTCATTCACACTGAATGATCACCTTTCCAGAAATGAGCAGCCTTAGCTGTCTTCAATGGGAAATTTTATAACAATGCCTAGGTCTTCTAGGTCAGTTTTTACTTAATGAGCCACCTGCTCCAATTCCACTTTCTTGGGGAATCATGACCACAAATATAGGGAAGTTGCCACCTGCAACAGTTAGAAGTAGTTTGAGGATGCTGCCACTTGTCAGTATACTCTCCACCCAGTCTCCTCCACCAAGTGACCAGTTAACACTCTTTTAACAACTTCCCTAAGCTGTTGTTTCATCATTTACTTATTTATAAATAAAATATTTTGAATTACATTAATTATTCTTGACCCCACTTGGTCATCAATTACAAAATTAGCATAAAATATAACATAATGTTCCTCAATAACATTAAATTGTTTTGCAAATTGGGGCATGTGACATTGGCACTTCTCTGTATGTGGCAACACTTACATGTTTTGGCCACATGACGACATTTGCAGGATGAAACTTCAGGAACTTATTGTCGCTCACCTAGAGGACAATTAATGGATGAAATATCCATATTTGGGACTTATGTAGGATTCCCTTACCTCTTTCTTGGTTCGTTGGATACTTCGGAAGTTGATGAACAAGTATGAAGACCAAATCACCTCATGAAAACCCTTATAAACCCCCTAAAAATGGCATCCCCCCCCCAAAAAAACGCCCCTGCCCTTTGTTCCACTAGGTTTTTTTCCTTTTCACACCCTTGTTTCTAGTATTCCACTTCCCAAAAATATAAAAAACCTCGAAATTGGCTGGTTTTGGAACTGCCTCCTCAGTTTCAACTACTTCCTCCTCAACCCTATCTTCTCCATTTTCTATATAAGAGAGGGAGAGGGGACCATGAAGGGGACTTGGCCTATAGTATTGTTATCCTAGAAACAATTGGACTCATTCCCCCTTACCTATGCCCTAGTTTCCATCTACCCTTACTACAGAGCTTAGAGGTTGGGATTCTTGTAGGAGAGAGGCAGGTGATCCATATTGAAGGTTTCTTGAGGTGCCATGATTGGTGAGAAGGCATATTTTGTACTTGTTTCATTGATTAATAAATACTTGACATTCTTTCCTTTCAAAATTACTATGTGTATATCTCAATTTTGATTGTATGTTGATGTTTAGGGGATACATTATTTCATGTTTTTTTTAATATCAATATCTTATATGTGGTCAAATTGGTTTGAGGAAGGTTTGAAGTGGTATTTTGTAGCTTCCTTGTTTGGAGAGAAATAGGAGGGCTCAAGTGCAAGCTTGGATCAACCTTCTTTTGTAAGGTACATATCCTTTCTAACCCTTTCCTTTTTTCTTAAATTTGTACTTGCATAATATTATATATTAGTATGTAACCCTAGTATGTTGGTGGCCTTACCCCAACCATAGGAACACATTCCCTAACAACACTTGCGACCGAGCCATACCCTCCATGTTCCTATGTATGTCCTCCACCTCACCTACTAGAACTCTAGTATTCATTTCCACATCCTGCATTCTTATGTTTAAACAAGATATATATATTTTCAGTGTAATTCCACTGTTCCAAAATATCTGAAGCGACCTCGTGCTTGCTAAGGAGTAGTTTCTTGTACTCGACCAGGTATTCTTTGACATCCTTGGGAGAGACAAACTTTGGATTCCCTATTTTCTGTGTACCTTCCATTGTAGAAATAAAATTGTATCGACGACAGATTCTGTGGCTAAGAATAAAGTAGAGAAGGGTAGGTTCTTCACAATTTGAGAAAACCCTCATAAACTGTAATGTATTAAAATCAATACCATGGAGAGATAAGAATGATGGATTGAATGTTGTGTCAGGAGAGGAACCTCCATTAATAAACGTCACATGGTCATGGTCAGGATTCATTGTATCAATGAATTTCAAGACATGAGAGAGAACATCTTCAATAATGCACACAATGTTTCCAACCGTCCGCCACCCTAAGTTGATAACTAAATGATTAGGTTGATCCAAAGGTTTTTTGCACTTAAGAAATTCGTCTAGAATCATAAACTTGACATATTTCTTAAGCCTATCCCAAGGCATGGTAATCAAAGAAAGCATGGGGACCATTTTACATATTTGGAATTATCAATCACTAACTCACCTTTAGAAAGCCTACTCCCATTGTTGTTATAAAGCAGGACCATAGAGCAATAACATATATACAGTTAAATCATTAAACAAAATGCAAAAAACATATTTAACACATTACATAGAGACACCGATATAATGTAGTTCACCCAAATGATGGGCTACGTCCACATAGACATTGCCAGTCCTTTTATTACCATCCAGAAAGATGAAGGGATACAACCTACAACAATACTGCTGCACTTCCTCTTCATGCTCTCACAATCTCTCTCACACAATCATAGAGATTGTTTACAATGCTACACTACAATACCATACCAATACAATACACAACCGTATTACAATGCTTTTCTTTTATAGTGGAAATACCATGGGAAAATACTATGATTAACCCAATACCATGGGTTCGCAAAACTATTGTCCAACAAAGATCCCAAAGTTTGGGAACGAGTGTACAATAAACCCGGGGTACAAACACGACTGAATAACATCTCTGAATTTGGGAGATCAGTCTCCACAACCAACAATCTCCCACTTGAAGACTGATCACATCAACTCCACCACTGCTGCACTTACTGGACTATGCTCTGGACCTTGGAATTGGAAAATTTCTTATTTCCACCTTCATGCTTGAAGGCCAACAAAAACTGAGAAGGAACTCAGTTTATCTTTGGTTACTCCTTTGTCAACATGTCTGCAGGATTATGGTCAGTATGTATCTTTTCCAGTTTTAACAGTTCTTCATCTAGAACATATCTTAGGAAGTGGTACTTGAGCTATATATGTTTAGTCTTCGAATGAAAGGATGAGTTCTTTGTAATATGGATGGCACTATGGCTGTCATTGTACAACATTTTATTCTCCTGCTTCTTACCCAATTCCTCCATGAGCCTATGTAACCAAATCATCTCCTTACTAGCCTCTATAGTAGCAACATACTCTACTTCCGTTGTTGAAAGTGCAACAACCTATTGCAGTTTTGAAATCCGACTTACTGCCGTTCCACCCACAGTAAACACATACCCTATGGTTCTCCTCCTGCTATCTTTACCACCAGCCATATCTGAATCAACATATCCCTATAGAACAGTGTCTGAACCTCCAAAACATAATGCATGAGAAGTGGTACCTCTCAAATACCTGAGAATCCACGACACTGCTTTCCAATGCTCTTTACCTGGATTATTCATATACCTTCTCACAACTCTCATTGCATGTGCAATATCTGGTCTTGTGCACACCATGGCATACATCAACCTTCCAACCGCTGATGAATTGGGAATTCTGGACATGTAATCTATCTCTTTGCATGTCTCTGGACACATCTCCTTACTTAGTTTGAAATGGCTAGAGAAAGGTGTACTAACTGGTTTTGCATTTTGCATTCTAAACCTTTGCCACACCTTTTCTATGTACTCACCTTGAGACAATGCCAATTTGCGATTTTTCTTTTATAGGGGAAATACCATGGAAAAATACTACGGTTAACCCAATACCATGGGTTCGCAAAATTGTTGGCCAACAAACATCCCAAAATTTTTTCTCGGGGGCTTTGCCCCCGAATCCTTAAGTTGAGGAACGAATGTACAGTAAACCTAGGGTATAAACAGGACTGAATAACATCTCTGAATATGGAAGATCAAGCTCCACAACCAACAATTGTTAGCTAGCCGATCAACTTCAACATTGTTGTTCCTATTGATATGATAGAATTATAGATTAGAGAAGCTTATGACATGAGCCACAATTCTTCTCTGCACCTTCATGTTTCATCATCTCTGTTGGTCAGAATCCTTCTCATCCATTGGATAACAATCAATGAATCCCATTTTTTTTTAAAATAATCTATATTTTTCTCCTTGAGGAACTCTATACCATGCATTAAGGCTACCCATTCAACCTGATTATTCGTCCTCTTTCCTAATCCCCATGAGAAAGAGAATTTTATTTCCTCCCAGGTCAAAGAGAACCCATCCCGCACCTGCTACCCCTGGATCCCTTTTGATGCACCATCAACGAATAGATACATTTTATTTTGCTACTTTATCCAAGAGGAAAATTCATCCATAGAGAGTTTGAGTGCCCATGGATGAGAGCTGAAGGATTTGGACTGAAGGGAGCTTACCCCACAGGATAGAGGAACCTGATTTAATTCTTATTTAGTCATAAGTTTAGACTTTTTAATGCACCAACCTTGTGCTAGACATAATTCTTTCATCTGCGAGATAATCTTGTGAGCCACTCTATTCAAATTTTCTTGAATGCCTTCAAATATTTCTTTGTTCCTTGCAAACCAAAGTTTCCAATTTAAGTATTTCAGAAGGGACTTCCAAGTGTTTAGGAGGGATTTTTTATTCTTTAGGTTGCCCAAATACCATGATTTCCATATTTTAGAGAATCCAGAAACTTGATTAGGCAAGGTTGGGTAAATCCCAAGAAATTGCACTCTTCTTTCCCACACTTGAACCAAAAAAAAGGCATTCCAGAAAGAGATGACAAACATATTTTTCATTTCCTTTACACAATACACAGTGACTGGGTCCTTCCATTCCTCTTTTCTTTAGGTTATTTGCTGTTAATATATTTTGATGATCCAGAAGCCAATTGAAGGCATTGATTTTTGCAAGGTAGTTAGGCTTCCAAACTTGTTTCCAAAGATTTGAGCTAGGAGGATGAGGAAAGTCTAGAAGGAGAAGGTTGTAACCATATTTGACTGAATATGAACCTAAAGGACCCCAACACCAACCATCTTTGTCATTGATGTTAGTCGGGTATTTTCCATTAAAATATAAGAGAAGAGTTGCGTATTCACTCTCTAGAAGAGCTGGAACATTTAGTTCACGCCAGCCTGCCCATTCTCCATCTTCTGTCCAGTCAGAGAGGTCATACAATTTTCGGATATTCTCTTTTCTTAACCAATTCTTTATCCCATTTAAATTATCTTTTTCTTCCAGCGAAGGGTTATGAAGAATTTTATCTTTCCATATATCTATCGTTTTCCCATTTCCTGGTATCCAATGCAACCCTTCTATTATAAGTTTGGAGGAAACTATACATAGTTTCCATATTTTGCTTCCATTCCTTGTGAGTTCAGAGTCAAGGCAATAAAGCTTGCTCATTTCCATTTTTTTTCCTAAAACATATTTCCACCATTCCCTTCCTTCTGAGACAAGGTGCTATGGAAGTTTTTCTCCCAAAGCTATATTCATAAGCTTTAGTTATCTTATAGCTAGTCCTCCTTTTCCTTTTTCATTCCTAATAACATCCCATTTAATAAGATGGATTTTGTTTTTGCCTTCTTTTCCTCCTTGTCGTAGAAAGTTTATGATATCCTTTCCTAGATTGGATAGAACCCATGTGTTAACAATTTGTTTTAACAGTTGATTCGAGGGCTTGACAGAGGTTCAGTAAGGGTCCTAGCCCCCTCGAATCTCATGTGACCATCCTTCAACGAAGAAAGTGACAAGTGTATCGTGACATTGGGCGTGATCCATATTCAAGGGCTACGATTAATCAACGGTAAATCAATGATTCTTAACCGCTTCGCTTGAGAAAACATGCGCGGTCCAAGCTGCTTTCCTGGATCGTGAAATTTGTTAATGACTGGAAGCTCTCGACGGTCGAGATGAGGCTCGGGGCAGATCTATGGCCTACGGTGATTTCGCGATTCATACTTGCGCGGGTAAAACCGCAATCTCAAATTGTGAAAAGGCGTAGAGGTCAAAAGGATCAACGACTATGATGAAAGCGAGGATAGATCAACAGCTAAGGTTCATTTCGCAGGGAAAACCAGCATGGACGAAAACTTGAGTTCCCCGTTGCGAAAAATGGTGGGGCCTACTCCGATCGACGGCTGCATGAGGGCTAGTCTCGATCCACGGCTTATAATGTATCACGATCCAAACCGTCCACGGTGTACCGAAGAGAAAGGTTGGTGGTGGGATAAGTGGAACGTGGACTGTGGATATAAAAGCTTCTTTTGATCGAGCAGCTAAAGAAGACTCCCGAAGTGTAGGGCTCCCATCCTGTGTGGAAATGACAGCGGAGGGGGTGTTCACACGTATAATCTGCCTCATCGCAGATTGCCGATTCCTCCAACACCATTCCTGGGGGTTCCATTTGGCTACTTAGTTGTGGGCAAAGAGAGAGACAGGTGCACACCTGCCTGCATGGCTCGCGGGAAGATCCTCCTCATAGGAGGAAGAAGATAGTACAAGGATGATAAGCTTCTTAAGTTGCTTATCATCACCTAGCATTTGGCCACCTTTTCCCTGGCACCCTCCTATAACATTCTTACTTGATGGAGGAGGAGGTCAGGAGAATGGTAGAGAGAAGGATTTGGGCCTTCTTTTCAACCTTTGATTGACAGCCTCTAGCTGGACAAGGAAACCCTAAATGGGTCCAGGGCAGCCTGTGCAGACAATCGATCGTCAGCATGTTGTGTGGGAGTCATTTTCACGAAGCAGGATTGTGGGAGGCTCTGCGCTGTCAGCCCGCATTATCACGCGCTATGTCTCCATAATGTTTGTTTATATTTGTAAAATGTGGCAATAGCCCACTCTTTGCACTGTTAACGCCGGATGGCGACTTGTAACAGTTTTTTATTCTGTAGTCTCAGCATTAGGATTGTATAAAAATGCTCCCGATAGAGGGAGAGAGGAGTTAGTGAATTGGATTGGGAAACAATCCTGGGCTAAGGCTCCCATTTGTAAAAGTTTGATACCTGTGTATGAATAAATTACAGTGGAAGACTGTCATTCACAGTAGAGATTCCTATGTTGTTGTTTTCCCCAATAAGTGCTTTCTTTACGTGTAAATGTGTTTCCTGTTACCAATTCATTTTGTTTATTACTTTCATGCCTGTAGCACATGGTATAGTGGTTCGGAATTCATACTTGTTATGCTCCGACTGTTGTTCCGGGCGTTAACAATGGTTCTTATAAAGTTTCATGGAATTCATCTCGTCGATGCTCCATGAGATGGACTGTCCCTCCTTTGTCCTCTAAGACACCCGCTAAATCTCCTGATTGGGAAATCAACAGCTATCTTACCTCCGTTTGCTACCTTTCATCATTCTTTCCATCTGTAATCGTTTCTCGCACAGGTTTCAACTCCATCTGCCCATGGTCCTTTACCCACAATAACCCCACCATGCACCTACCTTGACCTACTTTACCCCATTCAGGATCCTAGCCCCCTGACTATGCTGATTGAAAATCCTATGCGGAGTAGACTCTGGTGACACACAAGACTGACAACCTTCTGTGGAGCTACTCTGGTGACGAACGAGAGATCCCTCTCTGATCGTGCAGGGCTGGAGGCACGGCCAAAAGTGGTTTTGCTGTTACCCAGGAGCGAGCCCTTCCGCAACCTTTGGTTCAATTCCAGTGCTAACAAACTGGCGCCGTTGTCGGGGACGAGATTGAATATCATCCCTGGGAAGAAAAACAAAGATTCAAAGGATAAAGAGTTTCTATGGGCAAACATAGATTCTTACATGTGAAAAAGGTTGTATCATTTGCCCTGGCGACTCCACTGAAAGATTCTGGAAGGTGACTCCACTGAGGAGACTGGTGGTCATAAATAAAGAGACAGGGAGAGGTCTCAAATATTCCCTGGATTTGAATGAAAGGTTTAGATCTGACTGTTGATGGTGAACAATGGTCAGACATCAAGAAGTTCATGTCTCTTTTCACCTAGCGACTCCGTCTGCGAAGGATCCATTCTTCATAATGTTCTATGGCAGCTCCACTATCAAACAGGGTTGCAAAGTTTATGGAGCTGATTCAGTTTCTCCACCATCAAGATGACTTCTCGGGCTGCAAGGTATGCTCCTATGAATCTTGCTGCCATTCTTGGTTATCCCAATAAAATACCTCTGGTAGATTGGCAAACATATCTTCCAAGATTCAATGATGAAAAGGATGATGATGCTGCTATTCATTTATTTAGATTTCATAAGCATATACATAAGCTGGGAGTGGGATGGCATGAAGATTCTTTGATGAGACTGTTCATGTTTAGTTTGGAAGGGTATGCAAGGTCTTGGTATGAGGGATTGCCAGCAGGGAGTTTATCCTCCCTCGAAGAATTTCATACAATATTTCATGAGCATTTCAAAAGGCATTACCCTTCTTTGTTGTCACTTCAAGATTGTTGCACACACGATAGAGAGTTCATTGAAAATATGAAAGATGAGTGTGGTGATGATTAGTATTTGGATGAAGAGGTTTTAGATATCTTACATGAATATTCAGCTCAAAAAGAAAGACAATCCAATTTCCATGATATTCAAGAAAACTCCCAGCAGTCAGTATTGTCTTCCTTGGCTGAAGTTGACATAGACCAAAGCTCTGTTTCAAACAGTTATATCTCTCTTCTTGAAACTAATGATGATTTGCAACATTCTTGTCATTCTTTGTGTGACCAAGGGAGAGGTTGGGACTATCAATCAAACCCTTCCTCGTATTATCCAACTTCCGAATTTTTGTTACAAGAAGAGGCCCCCCCTTCACAATCAGGAAATTCCTTTCCACAGCAGCAATCTCTTGAAAGTTACAATGCTTGTGTGATTGATTACACAAAAGATGGTAATTCTAGAAAATCTCAGTCTTGTAGTCCCTGCACATGTTCATTTTCTGAAAATGCAAGTAAAGAGAAATCAGACTTTGAAATAGTGGTTGAAGGAAGACTCCTGCATATTGATCAAATTCATTTTACACCTAAAGATTTACATGAATATGTGAAGCTCTCTTTGCTTGAAGAAGATGATCAGCCTGGTGATTGGGAAGGAGATGGGCGTACTGATTTGTTTTCTGAAGACTGCAATCATCCTGTCATAATTTCTGATATTGTAGATGAATGTATAAATTTCCTTGGAATGGATGATGAGCAAGGAGGATAGTTATTCAATCAATCCCAGCCTTTAGAAAAACCAACGGTGTGCAATGTAGAGTTGAATAACGAAGAAGAAGATGGGGGTTCTCAAATGGATGTTTCTTTTTGTTTTTCAAATTCGGAATTTTTTTGTCAAGAAGAAGTCTATTTGCTCGATCCTATTGAAGAAGTGAATGATGTTTCTATTGAAGCATATAAAGAATATGAAGTTTTAAAATCATAAATTTTAGATGAAGTTGTGGATGTATCGCCTGGAAATTGTCACGTGTTTTCCTTGCATGGTTCTTTTGAAGATCAGTTTGACATCATGCAAGGGAATTTACAGTTGGGACAGCCTTCTCATGGTAAGCAAATGACATAATTTTTTGAAGGCTGTCATGTTTTTTATGACCTTGTGGCCGAATACATAGAGGGTCTGGGTGAAGGCAATGATCGGTCGCATCTTTGCCTTAAAGATAATTTTGTATATCATTTCCTTCTCCCATTATCTGTTTCATTTTTGTCCATCGAGCACCATGCAAGAACAAGAATATTAGGCAAGTTGCTTGATTGGCTTTACTAGAAGTCTGATTTCACTTAATTGGACTTATGTATAAAGTTAGGTAGAGTAGGTAGGAGAAAATAAGCTCAACCATTATCGAGCATTTCCTTCATTACTATTTTCAGTTTGTTTCCATTTTCTGTTACCATCACAGGTTTACAGTCTCCAGCATGATTTGCAAGAGTGTCACGAATTCATTGAAGCAGCGGCATGAAGCAGAATGGAGATGCCCAAGAAGAGCTGAAGGTGGCCCAATGGTTTCGGCACTTGGTCTACGGGGGTTCTTTGCTACCTCGCTGGGAGGATAGCATCCCTCGTGGAGCCAGTTGTTAACACTCTGTTTTAACAGTTGATTCGAGGGCTTGACAAAGGTTCGGTAAGGGTCCCAACCCCCTCGAATCTCATGTGACCATCCTTCAACGATGAAAGCGGCAAGTGTATCATGACATTGGGCGCGATCCATATTCAAGGGCTGCGATTAATCAACGGTAAATCAACGATTCTTATCCGCTTCATGGGAGCAAACATGCGCGGTCCAAGCTCCTTTCCCAGATCACAAAATCTGTTAATGACCGAAAGCTTTTGACGGTCGAGATGAGGCTCGGGGAAAATCTACAACCTACAACAATTTTGTGATTCATACTTGCGCGGGTAAAACCACAATCTCAAATCGTGGAAAGGCGTAGAGGTCAAAAGGACCAACAGCTATGATGAAAGTGAGGATAGATCAGCGACTAAGGTTAATTTCGCAGGATGAACCAGCACGGACGAAAACTTGAGTTCCCCGTTGCAAAAAATGGTAGGGCCTACTCCGATCGATGGCTGCATGAGGGTTGGTCTCGATCCAAACCTCAGAACGTATCACAATCCAAACCGTCCACGGTGTACTGAAGAGAAAGGTTAGTGGCGGGATAAGTGGAACGTGGACGGTGGATGTAAAAGCTTCTTTTGATCGAACGACTAAAGAAGACTCCTGAAGTGCAGGGCTCCCATCTTGTGTGGAAATGACAGCGGAGGGGGCATTCACACGTATAATCTACCTCATCGCACATTGGCCGATTCCTCCAACACCATTCCTGGGGGTTCCATTTGGCTGCTTAGTTGTGGGAAAAGAGAGAGACAGGTGCACACCTACCTGCATGGCTTGCGGGAAGATCCTCCTCATAGGAGGAAGAAGATTGTACAATGATGATAAGCTTCTTAAGTCGCTTATCATTACCTAGCATTTGGACACCTTTTCCCTAGCCCCCTCCTATAACAGTATTAACTAACGAAGGAAGAGGTCGGGAGAATGGTAGAGAGAAGGATTTGGGCCTTCTTGTCAGCCTTTGATCGGCAGCCTCCAGCTGGACAAGGAAACCCAAAATGGGTCCAAGGAAGCCTGTGAAGACAATCGATCGCCGACACGTCGCGTGGGAGTCATTTTCACGAAGCAGGATTGTGGGAGGCTCCGCGCTGTCAGCCCGCATTATCATGCGCTATGTCTCCATAATGTTTGTTTATATTTGTAAAACATGGCTTTAGCCCACTCTTTGCATTGTTAACGTCGGATGGCGACTTGTAACAGTTTTTTATTCTGTAGTCTCAGCATTAGGATTGTATAAAAATGCTCCCGATAGAGGGAGAGAGGAGTTAGTTAATTGGATTGGGAAACAATCCCGGCCTAAGGCTCCCATTTGTAAAAGTTTGATGCCTATGTATGAATAAATTGCAGTGGAAGACTGTCATTCACAGCAAAGATTCCTGTGTTGTTATTTTTCCCAATAAATGCTTTCTTTACATGTAAATGTGTTTCCTGTTACCAATTCATTTTGTTTATTGCTTTCATGCCTGCAACATAGGGTATAATGGTTCAAAATTCATACTTGTTATGCTCCGACTGTTGTTCTAGGCATTAACAATGGTTCTTCTAAAGTTTCATGGAATTCATCTCACCGATGCTCCATGAGATGGACTGTCCCTCCTTTGTCCTCTAGGACACCCGCTAAATCTCCTGATTGGGAAATCAATAGCTATCTTACCTCCGTTTGCTACCTTTCGTCATTCTTTCCATCTGTAATCTTTTCTTGCGCAGGTTTCAACTCCATTTTTCCATGGTCCTTTACCCCCGATAACCCCACCATGCACCTACCTCGACCTACCTTGCCCCATTTAGGATCCTAGCCCCCTGACTATGCTGATTGAAAATCCTGTGCAGAGTAGACTCTGGTGACACACAAGATTGACAACCTTCTGTGGAGCTACTCTGGTGACGAACGAGATATCCCTCTCTAATCGGGCAGGGCTGGAGGCACGGCCAAAAGTAGTTTTGCTGTTACCCGGGAGCGAGCCCTTCCGTAACCTTTGGTTCAATTCCAGTGCTAACACCATGTTGGAGAAGAAAGAGTGGAGCAAAGAAAAATAGGCAGAGAACTTAGAACAAATTTAATGAGAGTTATTTGACCTGCTAGATTAAGCTAATTCATGCCCCATGAATGAATCTTCCTCTTCAACTTTTGAATCATATATCCTGCTTCTGTTTTTTGTTGTAATGGGGATCTTCATATATTTGAATGATGTCCAGTTTCCCATGTCCTTGAATCCTAGAATTCTAGCAATTAGTTATTCAACAAATGACTACAATTCTAGGAGTATACACACCATTTACCTTCATTTGTCTTTCCTCCCGAAGCATTGAGGAAAGCATCCAAGGATATTTTAAAATGTCTAGATATTATAATTGAAGTGCTTCCGAAAAGAATGGTGTCATCTGCAAACCGAGCATGATTTTCAACCCTTACGCCTTTGGTGATTTTGACTCCTGGAAGAGAACCATCCAGTATTTGCATATTTAAATTTTTGATTAAAACTTTCTCCCTGATGATGTAAAGGAAAGGAGAGAGGGGGCAACCTTAACATAATCCATTTGAAAGAAATTGGTGGTTCTTGCATTCACTAGAGGGGCTTTCCACGGGATACCAATGTAGGCTCTAATCCAGTTAATGAAAACTTGATCAAATCGAAATCTCCTCATGACCTTAAAAAGGAAATTGTGCCTAACTCGGTTAAAGGCGTTGGAAAGATCAAGTTTGATTGTCACACATTTTTCTTTTATTTCCATACTCGAGTGAATTGCTTCTTGAATAATGACTATGTTGTCCATTATCCGCCTACCAACTAAAAACCCACTTTAATTCTATGAGATCATCTTTGGAAGAAACTTTTTAATTCAAGCCGAAACGATTTTTGTTATTACCTTATATGATGCATTGCACAGAGAGATAGGGTGAAACCTATTAAAGGAAATGTTAAGATTTCATATGCTAGACTAGATTTATTAATATTCAATTCAAATACCATAGCAGCAACATATCTAGAATCACTGATAGAAACAAAATCACAAGATAGACACAGTATTTATCTTGGAAAACCCTAAAGGGGATGAAAACCCAACAAAACTTCCTCTATATAAGATGCATAAAAGACAACCCCCAAAACAGGTGTTCTCCTCCTTCTGTTATGTCTCTCTTTCTCTCCTATGCACTACTCAAGTGAGTGGGTCTGTGTTCAAATAAAAACCACGACTCCTCTATTTATACACATTGAGCCAACTGAATTTTACCCTAATCAAGTCGGCCCCACTAAACTGTCTTGGCCGACTTCACCTAGGAAGACTCAAACCAACATATTATATTGTTTATTAGGGTACTAATGACCCGACTTACAATGGAGGATTTACCTCATGACTCTATGATGACCAAATACAATAGTTACAGCCCGTCAAAGGAATAATAACATATCCCTTGGGTTACATCAATAAAATACATTTAGAATATCCTTTGAAGTTACAATATTTCAACACTCCCCCTTAACGAGAGGGTTATTCTACTGACAACATCATCACAGACTATAGGAGAGCAGAGAGACCATAATTACAACAATACATCGAGGTAATACATCTATACATCATAGGAATTTTTCTCAATCAGTAACTAGAACAATTACTCTTCATCTTCTGCATCACACGATCACTTGATCCTTTTGCAACAACGCTTTGACCTTTCGATCTTTCGTAGCAACACTTCGATCTTCTTGATCCTTTGTAGTACTTTGATCCTTTGCAGCAGCACTTCGATATTCTCAATCCTTTGCAGAAACACATTGATCTTCTCGATCCTTTGGAGCAACACTTCGATCTTTTGCAATATCCTTCCGATCTTCTTGATCCTTGTAGAACCACTTTGATCCTTTTGCAGCAGTACTTCAATCCTTTTGCAACAGTACTTCGATCCTTTTGATCCTTTGCGGAAACACTTCGATCCATTTGATCCTTTGTGGCCGTACTATGATCTACTTGACCCTTTTCTACTGTACATCGATCTACTTGATCCTTCATCACCACGCTACCTGCAGTACACATGATCTATTTGCGGGATGATCAATCCCGATCACTTTAGGACCTAAGTCCAAGGACAATGCAATCGTCCATCAACATGATCCATGAAATCGATCAGTTGAATTGTCTACAACTAAATGTAGATATCGATCGAACCCAGTTTCGACCCTATCGTCCATGAGGACTCATCGTATACCATCCATACCACACATGTTAGGACCACTCCCAAGTGAGTGTTATACTACGGTTAATACACTTACATGTAGGCATACTCTTCCAAGCAAGAGTATTTTCTACAAAGCAAATCTCGACCGCATACAAAATGTTGTCCCATCGTAGAACATCCATAGCACACAGATTAGGACCATTCCCAAGTGAGTGTTATACTACAACGTCAGTGAGGACTCATCATAGAACATCCATACCACTGAGGTTAGGACCACTCCTAGGCGACTGTTATTCTATGGAATCTACATATGAATGTAGGAATACTCTCCATACAAGAGTATAGTCGGCAGTGCAGATATCAACTGCATACAAAATGTTAGTCCTATTTTCCATGAGGAATTATCGTAGAGCATCCATACCACAAAGGTTAGGACCACTCCTGAGTGAGTGTTATTCTACGGTATCCACAACTGAATGTGGGTACTCTCCATGTGAGAGTAAAATCTGCAGGGCCATCCTTAGCTAGTAAGGATCACTATCATGAACAAAGTGTTATACCTGCCATCCTTAAGAGAGGATACTATCATCCACACATGAATGTGGGTACTCTCTGTGCAAGAGTAATATCTGTAGGGCCATCCTTATCTAGTAAGGACCACTCTCATGAACAAAGTGTTATACCTTCCATCCTCAAGAGAGGATACTATTGTCCACAGATAAATGTCAGACCATCATCATCACTATCATCCATCATCGATGCCAGTCTCATAATTACTCCCCCTTTCCTAGTAAGTTCCATATTATCAACCTGCTCCCCCTTTGTCTGAGTAGGGTTCATGTCTTCGACCTGGTCTTCCTTTTTGAAGAAGGTCCATATCTTCATCATATGTAGTCCCATCACTATTCCTCCTTGCGAGGAAAGTCTTTTCGAACTACACCAAGCTTATCATGGAAATATTCAAACTTCACTTGAGATAGAGGCTTGGTCAGTACATCATCAACTTGCTCATCGATACTCACATACTGGAGCTTGATAGCTCCCTTTTGTACCATATTCCTTATATAAAAATATCGGATTACTATGTGCTTCGATTTTTCATGGAACACCAGATTATTTGTCATGTTTATACAACTCTGGTTGTCAAAGAGAATTATTGTGGTGTCCAAATCCATGTCAAATAATCCTGACATCAACTTTCGAAGCCATATCGCTTCACAACAAGTGGAGCAAGCTGCAATGTACTCTGCTTCAGCCGTACTGAGAGAAACACTGGTCTGTTTCTTACTAAACCATGAGATCTTGGTGGATCCCAGATAATAACATCCACCTGAGGTGCTCTTTCTGTTTGCGACACTTCCTGCCCAATCTGAATCAGTATATCCATCCAATTTGTAGTCATGATCTCTCCCATAGTAAAGTCCCAAATCAACCGTACCTTTTAGGTACCTCATCACATACTTTGCAGCTATCAGGTGAACCCGTCTAGGTTTAACTAGATACTGACTCAAGGTGTTGCAACAAAGCATATATCTGGCCTTGTGTTCGTCAGATACATTAATGACCCAATAATTTGTCTGTAGTGAGTCATGTAACTCTGATGTCTCATTAGACAATAGCTTCAGGTTGATGTCCATGGGTGTGGCCATGGATTTACAATCCAACATATCAAATCTTTTCAAGATTTCTACTGCATACTTTCCCTGATTTAGAAAGATTCCTTCTGGGCTCTACCAAACTTCCAGCCCTAGGAAATAGTGCATCAATCCAAGATCTTTCATTTCGATTCCTTTAACTAGCTTCTTCTTGCAATCCTTGATCTATTTCTCATTTCCAGTGAAAAATAGATCATCCACATACAACAATAGTATGACTGGTTCATCATCCATAATCTTCATATAAATATTAGGATCAACTTTACTATTGGTAAAGCCCATGTTTGTCAAGAAGCTATCTATTCTTCCATACCAAGCTCTAGGAGCTTGCTTCAGTCCATACAGAGCCTTTTTCAACTTGCTTACATGAGTCGCTCCGTCTTCGACTTCAAATCCTTGTGGTTGTTCGATGTAAACCTCTTCCTCAATCACACCATTAAGGAAGGCTATCTTTACATCCATATGGTGAAAGTCCCACTTCATCATGGAAGCAAGTGCCATGATAGCTCCGATGGAAGTGTACCTTTCTATTGGAGGAAATGTCTCTTCATAATCGATCCCCTCTTTCTGAGAGAATCCTATAGCCACAAATCCTACTGTAATTTTCAATACTTCCATCAACAACATGTTTTATCTTGTAGATCCATTTCAAAGATACCACACTCTTGTTTTCCGGTTTAGGAACAATATCCCAAACATCATTCTTTATGATCAACTGATATTCTTTCGTCATTGCTTCAACCCATTCTTTCTTCTGTGTAGCTTCCTCAAAGCTGGCGGGTTCTTGATCTACAAGATCATACATCAAAGCTACATAACTGGAATATGGATTTGATATTTTGCTGGTTCTTGTGGAGCCTTCTGGCGCTGCTTATCTTTCTGCTTCTTATATGATTTCTCGTACCCAAGCAGGTTTTCTCTTTTGAGAGATATCCATAGTAGGGGTTTCCTGAGGCTCTAGCATGTCATGATCTTCTGATGCTACTATTCAAGAGATGGTTCAACTTCTGTCCTTCTGGGAGGTACATTGTCTTCATGTACTTCCTCAAGCTGACACCTTCTAGAATTCTTAAGATCTGTCTCTTCGTAAAATGTTACATCCCTACTGTAAAAGGAGCAAGTTGATAAGTCGACTTGAAGGATAGCCGACTTAGTCGATCAACTGACTAAGTCAATGGGCCGACTTAGTCGATCAGCCGACTAAGTCGGTCGACTGACTAAAGTTAGAGATTAATTCGACCACCTAAAGGTCGTGTCGGTTCACCGAACCGACAGGAAGTTATTTTGTAACCATTATGTAATCATATATATTAGGCTTTTAAGCCAGATGAGAACTTAGTTCAGTTCTCTGTGTTGTATGGACTCATTTTGTATAATATAATCTGTTTATTCACCGATCTGTTCTTATCTCTTGTCTCTGTTTTATATTTATATATGTTTTAGTGTGTATTATCGGTAACCTTATGTGATCTGTGAGATTACAACATTGGTTCCGTTGCCGGTAGTACACGACTGGAATGTATGCAAACAGATGATACCAGAGCAGGAGATTAAGGACTGGTGGGAACGTAAAGTTGCAAACTATTTGCAGAATTACGCGTGAAGGAACAGATTAACAGTCGCACAAGAAAAAGAAATATTTTTCACAGAGACACATGAAAAGTTTGTCGAATCAGTGCCCCAACTTTTGAAGAAATTCCTGGATGAGAAAGCCGGACAGGATTAAAGAACAACAGTTGCTGGAAAAACTGATCCGTGGAGGTAGAACAAACTTGTCGGAGTGGTTTGAGAAAATCACCGACGACGTCTGTGAGGAACAAGCAGTTGAAGACCAAACTTTGGTGGAAACAGTCAAGGAGAAATTTTACACAGATATCACCGAACAATTTTTGTGTTCCCTACCGACCTTGCTGTTCAAATTCTTGATCGAGAAAGGAGCAAGACATATTGTCGAACCTCGTCCATCACTTCACGAATTGCCATCAAACTCTAACTGGGCGGAGAAGCAGAGGAAGTGGGAAAAATTTATTGCAGAAAGGGAGTGGGAATACTTCCTAAGCAAATAGATCGAACTATCCGGGCTTTCTAAAAAGCGTCGGGTAGGCTATGGGGGGGTAGCTAATCATATGTCGAGATAGAGTATAGTGGATCCTAGTCGACTAGAAACAGATACCAGTCACCAGTAATGAAAAGTCAACTAAAAGGGAACTCAAGAGAATAGTATCATACGAAGGTATGTCGGACATTCAGAAAATAGAGAGAGAAGAGAGACACCAGAGAAGGGAAGTGATACGAGAAAGAGCCTTAGAGCTGCACAGAGGAAGGAGTCCTAGGGCGACCGACAGAGAAGAGAATCCGCCTGAGTCGGGTCATGACCGACATGAGGAAGGCGTGGAACAAGAAGCGTCCCCTAAGGAGGAAGAATTGTGGATAGAGCAGCCATAAGCTTTCCAATTAAGAACTCCCAATGAAGGAACAACACTCTCTCCATTGAATCCGCGTACTAAAATACATACTATTGTCGAAGAGGACCTTCGACTATGAGTTGGTGACTTTAGTATATGGAGTTGACTAGGCAACGACAAGTACATTGGCCGACACCTCATTATACGTCGACTAGAGGAAGGGAATTGGGTGACCTTTCAAGCGGCACCCTCCCACCGAAGTATCCACTTGCTCTTACCGACACATGAATGAGTGCCCCCCCCCGCCAAATACAGCTTTAGAAGAAACAGGCCATTCAGAACTGCGGGCAAATAGTTGCAGTGGACCATTGACAGCAGAAGTTGACATCAACCAACTGCAAGTCAACGACAAATCGACAACCGACGGGAACGGAAGTTCCGTCAACCAGAGTTCCGCAGAGACGAATACACCAATAACCCCACCACCCTCATCACCACCCCCACCTCCACTGCCGCCACCTCCTGAGAGCAGTGACAGTTATTCAGACATGGGTCACGGATCGGCTCACATTCCTCTATATGAGGGGGATGAGGACCCCAGACGACACTGGTTCGTCTGCGAGTCGACTTGGGAGGCCAACCAAGTTACAGACGAAGATAGACAAATGGCACAGTTCGTAGGTGCCTTAAGGAAAAGGGCATTGACGTGGTACATGACCTTTTCAGAGAGACAACCTAGAGCAACAAAATCCGAAATTAAGCTGCAATTTTTGTCATTTTTTAAAACCCCTGATGCTAAGCACCTGGCCGTGAAAAAACTTAAAACCACATCACAAAATCCAGGGGAATCCGTCCGCAACTACGATAAGTGTTGGAAAGACCTACTGAGCTAGCTGGATTATGTTATAGATGAAAAGTTACTAATCCAGTGGTTTCTTGCAGGACTATCTCAGAAAGTACACCGACACATCAGTCTGGAAACGTTCAAAACTTACGAAGATGCGCTAACAAAAGCTCTTCAGGTGGAGATGGACGAGGACATACCCGCTTACCCCACGGACCATAGATTGGAAGAACAACTCGAGAACGTACAAAAGTCTCTGAAGGAGCTAAGCCTCAAGAATCAGGAGATTTGGTGCACCAAATGCTCGACGACCGGCCATTCTAAAGATAACTGTCGACAGGAGTACAGCCGACAGGACATTCGATTCGTACAGACCAAGTCCTTTTGCGACATTTGCCAGGAGCATGGAGACCACTAGATGAAAGATTACCTGTTCAATATGAAGAACGACAAGGCCTCCTAGTGTGCCATCTGTGAGACCAAAAGTCATAACATGGTCGACTGTCAGTTAAACCTCAAGAACCGACAGAATTATCAGGCGGTCTACCAAATGAATGCAGTGGCACAGCATAACGAGCAAAACAATCTAGCAAATGATCAGAACGGACAGAGATATGATGGTCGACGATATGAGCGCTGGTACGACAATTGACGCCCAGGCTACGGAGGAAGAGGTCGATTCCCTGGAAATCGCGACAACCGACCGCGTCGACCCATCCAGTGCTTCACCTGTTATAAAGAGGGTCATCGGTATGAAGACTGTCCATACAAGGATAGAACTGATCTCAAATTCTGTACTTACTGCGGGGTAGGGTATCACTCATTAGAGGATTTCCCTACCATGTTAGAAAAAAATAATACCAAGAAAAATGTTAATGTCTTGTCCTGTGTGCAAAAAAATGATGTAATAACCACCAAAAATTTACATATTGTAACTTGACAAGGAACTAAAACAGGAGCTGATAACCCACGAATCAGTAAAATAAAAGAGAAAAATTTCTATCCTGACCCATTGAAGGAAAAACAAATATACAAAGAGGCAACTAATGTATTCAAAGAAATTGCACGACAAGAAAACGTTCATAACAGTCGACCTAACACAATAAATGAATTAATCCAGCTCGTTCAGACAGACAATTCAGTATCCCAGTTCATCGATTTGTTGTATGAAATAAAAGGTACCAACTCTGAAAAACAAACAAAGAACATCTGCAGCTTAAATAAAAAAAGACAAAAGTGATGCCGACCCACTTGTCGACCTGGAAATCGAAGGTTACCACGTCCGACAAGTAGTGCTTGACTTCGGTTCACAAGTAAACATCATGACTCGTGACACTTGGGAACAAATGGGCAAACCTCGACTTTATGAATCAGGCATATACCTGAAACTAGCGGACCAAGGCCTAATTGAACCCATTGGAGTCTGAAAAAACGTTGACACGACTATAAGAGGAATCTCGACCAAGGTCGATTTTGAAATCATTGACCCAAAGGAAGGAACCAGTTCCTTCCCAGCACTAGTTGGTCGACCTTGGGGTAGAAAGATGAAAGCATCCATATCCTTGGACAAGGAACGAATCAAATTAAAAGGAAATGGACAAAAGGTCATTGTACCCATTCATCCCTCTCAAGGGGAACCTTGGACTGAACCTATTGATGAAGAAGTTGATGTCAGACAACTCTACCAAATCCACAACAATGCAGACTACACAGAACCAAACATCCATGGAGAACTTCACTTAGGTAACCAAGATTCAGTTGGTTATAACTCAGACGCTGAATTATATGATTGGGAAATCGAGAACTACGAAACACAAGCAAGAGGGTGCTGGACTATACAGAAAGTGTAGAAAAAAAATCCCACCCAACAGTGCTTCATAGTGTCCATTGTCCCAAAAATCTTTGAAAAAAAAATTAGGGAACACCCTACCTTACAACCGACCAACCTGAATACTACACAACTACCAAGGTATAAGGAAAGGGAATCACCAGTCATGCATGTCGAGCAAGTGTCTAAAAATATTGGTGAACATGGCCGACTTGAAAGCTTAGTTGAAACTTTCACAGGGCAAGCAACTAGATGGTGGGATACCCATCAGACAAGACTATAGACCTGGACAACTGCTTCGACTTACTTTATCGAAAGGTTTGGAGGAAAGAAGTTAACCCAACAAGCTCAGATACCTGTATTCACTCAAGGACAGAACCCAAAAGATCGTATCAAAACCTATGAAAAGGAGTGGAGAAGGTTTGGATACAAGGATGAACGAGCATGGCCACACTTGTTCCCATCAACCCTAGCCGACCTACCAGCCACTGCACCGACAGAAGCAGGAATGTCCTTCGATATACACTCACACCACCGACCCGACAACCCACCACTCAACCATACTTACCCCAAACCAATCATCCCCGACCATTCGCCAACTCCATCACCACCACCACCACCATCTCCACCACCACCACCACCCCTTGACTCAGAGCCAGGCCCACCAGAACCGACTACATCCACACAACCAGAGGTGGTCGTCATCCTACCTCCCCAACCAGACAAACCATTGGCCTTTAACCCACAAACCAAAGATCCCTTATTGACTGTTGCAGGTACACAGGAGGCAGACAAAGAAAAGCACAAGAAGAAGAAGGAGAAACAGAAGAAGGAGCATCACGAAAAGCCTCCCAAACTCCAAATTAGCTTGAAGGATGCAAGCTCCTTGAATGACACAGAGATGGGACAACTCTTCAAAACCCTAGCGAGTGAAGCAAAGACAAGGAGTGAGCAAAGAAATAAAGAACTCAAGGACTAAAACGCAGAACAGGTCAAGTTTCTTGACAAATGCAGGAATTTGGCCCTGTCCGTCATGCCGGGCCCCATAGAGGTCGACACAGATAGACCGATTGAAAGAGCATATCAGCTATTTGAGAGCATGGTGTCGACCCTCCAAGCGCACATTCAAGAAAAAAAGGAGGAACAAAAAGAGGAAACTGCCTGACTCCTAATGGCATAGCACACTGCATTTTTTGAAGCATACAAAGTACTGCAGGATCATATGGAGGAGTCTGTCGTAACCAAAGAAGTACAAAGAGACTGGCCTACTCACTACGAGAAAGTTTATCAACAAACTCGACAAACTCGACAAGGCATTCAGGCATTAGAGAGCAAAAAAACCACTAAGGAAGCACTTAGAACGACAATAGAAGAACAATAGTGCTTGAAATAGCCAAACTGCAGAAACTGGAAAGGGAAGCACATCAGTGGGTGCAACAAGCTCTCCCTAACTTAGAGAAAGTCGACATCATCTGATCGCAGATGAAACGACTTATCGAGACTGCAGAGGGGAAGGACCAGTTCATGGGTCCCGAAATGGAGAGGATAGCGGAAGTTTCCATCTCAGAAAAGATGTCGATCTTATCAGGCTTGACCACACTCACCATCGACATCCAGAAAATTTTGCAGAGTTGGACAGATTTCCAACATCACCTTGCAGTAACAGCCCCAACCATTGTAGAAGTCTGTGTACAGAAAAGACCGACTATCAGACTTCACAGCTCGCTACAATAGCCATCAGACCACCAAGAATTTTTGTACCTCCCTAACGTTTTGTTCGTGGGGGAGATGTAGAAGGAGCAAGTTGATAAGTCGACTTGAAGGATAGCTGACTTAGTCGATCAGCCGACTAAGTCGATGGGACGACTTAGTTGATCAACCGACTAAGTCGGTCGGCCGACTAAAGTTAGAGATTAAGTCGACCACCTAAAGGTCGTGTCGGTTCACCAAACCGACAGGTAGTTATTTTGTAACTGTTCTGTAATCATATATATTAGGTTGTTAAGCCAGATGAGAACTCAGTTCAGTTCTCTGTGTTGTATGGACTCATTTTGTATAATATAATCTGTTTATTCACCAATATGTTCTTATCTCTTGTCTCTGTTTTATATCTATATATGTTTTAGTGTCTATTATTGGTAACCTTATGTGATCTGTGAGATTACAACACCTACTAATCTCGATATGATGGAATCCTGAAATGTATATCCTGAAGGCTTTGGAGACTTCACAGTATCCTACAAATATTCCCTTCTTTCTAGAAGGATCCAATTTGGTTCTCTTCTCTTTCAGAATATGTACATATACCGGGCATCCAAATATCTTGAGATGGCTTACTTCAGGTTTCTTTCAGGTATACATCTCTTCAGGAGTCTTGAATCCAAGAGCACTGTGAGATAATCTATTTTTCACATATACGACTTTTCTTGTTGCTTCATCCGATAGGTGCATAGGGAGGTCTTGGTCACGAATCATGGTCTTCACTGCTTCCATGATAGTTCTATTCTTTCTTTCTGCAACACCATTTTGTTGGGGATTATAAGGAGTGGTTAGTTCCTGCTTGATTCTGCCTCCTTACAGAACGCTTCAAATTCCTTTGAAGTGTATTCTCCACCTTTATCTAATCTCAGTGTCTTGATTCTCTTTTCTGAGTGGTTCTCTATCAAGGCTTTGAATTCCTTGAATTTCTTGAACACTTCACTAGTATTCTTTAAGAAGTATATCCAAGTCTTTCTTGAATAGTCATCAATAAATGTGACATAGTACTCATATCCACTCAAGGATATGGAGGGCATAGGACCACATACATCAGAATGCATTAGTTCTAACATACCTTTGGTCTTTGTTTCACTTTTCAAAAAGGGAGTCTTGATGTTCTTTCCCTTTGCACATCCCTTGCAAGTTCCCTCATGTTCGATCTTCAGATCTAGTAATCTTGTTACCACCTTTTTCACATAGGGCAATGCTTTGTAGTTGATGTGAGCAAGTCTCCTATGCCACAGTTCACTTAAGCTGGTAGTCTCATGGACAAGGGTTGTCTCTGGATGTCCTTTGAGTTTGTATAGTCCTCCTTCTTATTCTCCAATGACTACAACATCTTCAAGTGTCTTTCCTTTGGACCACATAAGTACTTGTCCATCTATAAAAGAAACTCTATATCCTTTCTTATATAGTGCAGAGATGGAAAGTAGGTTCTTTTTCAAACTTGGTACATACAGTACTTCCTTCATCTTCATGGAAGTCCTTGAGTCAAGCTTGTAGCTTAATTCACCAATACCTTTGATGGGATATTGATAATCATCTCCCAATGATACCTTATGGGGAGAGTTCTTCTCTTCAAGTCTTGACAGAGTTGTCTTCTTCTCTGTCATGTGCTTTGAGGAACTATTATCAATAAGCCATGTGTCTTCTCCAAGTGTTACAGACCCAAAAGTGTAGAGAATAACACATATTCTTCTACATCTTCACCCCTAGTTTTCTTTCGAGGTCTTTCTTCATCCTCATCTTTAACTAGATGAGCATGATGTGTTTTGTTGCTGTTGTTCTTCTTTGGTGATGGACATTCTCTAGAAAGATGTCCTATCTTATGACAGTTGTAGCATTGATACTTTGAGTAATCTTCTTCTTCTTCTGGAATTTGTTCTTTGAAGGCTTATGATTACTCTTCTTGAAGTTTGATTGTTTTCTTCCTTTAGTATGGGTAGCTAGAGCCTGATCATCTTCTCTAAGGAGAGCTTCTCTATTGGCTACTCTAGCTTCTTCTTGTATACAATCTTCCCATACTATGTCAAACTTCATACTTTCTTTTCTGGCACACAGAGTCTGAATGAAAGAGTCCCAAGGTCTAGTGAGACCATTGAGAGCAGTCATAACTAGTTCATCCTCATCAAGGGTCTCTCCAATAGCACTTAGTTTCTCTTTGAACTGGGATACCCTTGTGAAATAATCTTGAATAGATTCTCCTTTGCTCATCTTGGTGCCCTTCAGTTGAGCTCTCAGATTCATCTTTATGTTGATGTTGCTTCCCTCATACATTTTGGAAAGTGCATCATACATTTGCTTCGGTGTCTTCTTAGATGACACTTGAGGGATCAAGTGATCCTTAATAGAATCAATAATGATCCTCATTGCCTTGATTAGGTCTTGTTCATGCTTCTCCTTAGCTTCATCTTCTTCAGGTTCTGCAATCTCATCCTTGATGTACTTCTCAAGGCCATTCTCTTTAAGAATGAGACCAATCCTATACTTCCAAGCCAGGAAGTTTTCTAGGCCTTCCAATTTGTCCTCAAGTTTAATGCTTGGGGCCATCTTGTCCAGTAGGTCACTAAAAAATGAAATTTATCAAAATAGGAGGTTGACCTTACCAGTAAATGTGCTTGAGGAAGGTGAGTTGGTTGATCCAACTGCTTTTTGGAGATCCCAAATCTCCAGTCTTCAAATCCTAGTTGCGAGGTTGCAGCGCTGTAGAATTTCTGGTTCTGTTTCATTACAGTTTTCTGGTTCACTGCCAAACTAGGGTTTGTCTTTCCTGAAGATTCAACCACCCAAAAACTTTGATCTAGGGCTCAATAGGTGCGCTCCAGGGAGGAGCAAATTTCTATGCAAGCAGATCTTCAAAGCTCCAACTTTTGTAGAAACCCTAATTTATTTTGGAGAGGGAGGAGAGAGAATTTAACTTGTGAAAGTTGCTCTAATCAGGTTAGCTTTGATACCATGCTAAGATTTCATATGCTAGACTAGATTTATTAGTATTCAATTCAAATATCATAGCAACAACATATCTGGAATCACTGATAGAAACAAAATCACAAGATAGACACAATGTTTATCCTAGGAAACCCTCAAGGGGAAGAAAACCCAACAAAACTTCCTTTGTATAATATGTATAACACATAACCCCAAAAACAGTGGTTCTCCTCCTTTAGTTTAGTTTTCTCTCTCTCTCTCTCTCTCTCCTATGCACTACTCAAGTGAGTGAGTCTGTGTTCAATTTAAAACCACAACTCCTCTATTTATACACATTGAGCCAACTGACTTTTACCCTAATCAAGTCAGCCCCACTAAACCATTTGGCCGACTTCACCTAGGAAGAATCAAAATAGTATATTATATTATTCATTACGGTACTAATGACCCGACTTACAATGGAGGATTTACCTCATGACTCTATGATGACCAAATACAATAGTAACACCCCGTCGTGGGAATAATAACATCTCCCTTGGGTTACATCAGTACAATACATTTAGAATATCCTTTGAAGTTACGATATTTCAACAAGAAAATGGATTTTTATCTTTTGGGATTAGATTGACGAAGAAGGATTTTATGGCTTCTCAGATATTTTCCTTCCTTATTGTACAATTGATCATTCTACATAGGTCCTTTTTTATTAAGCTCCAAAATATTATGTAAAAGGATATTGGGAACCGATCAGGCCCTAGCGCTTTATCATGATGAAGTGAGCAAATTGAAGCTTTTACCTCTTTCTCAGACATTGGCTTTAGCATATCTTCGTTGTCATGCTTTGAAATTGAGCGAGGAATGCATGAACATAAAGCATTGGAGCTTTCGTCATCCTCATCAACTTCTTCCAAATACATATTCTGGAAATGCTCAAAATAAGCTTCCTTGGTTTGTTGAATAGAATTCAGTTGGGTTCCGTTATCATATTCTACCTCTACGAAGGTATTCCTACTTATCCTTTCTTTATGTTGTGCATGAAAATATTTAGTCTTTTTGTCTCCAACTTTAATATAGAGGCTTCTAGACTTGATCCTCCATTCTACCTCTCCTCCTTTCTTTCTAATCTTTGGATTTTTTCCTCTATATCAGCTTCTTTTCCCTGGATTTCCTCGGTGATGTCACAAGTTTCCATTTGCTCTTGCAGTGCTTTAAAATATTCTTTGCTACTACTAATTTCAAATCTTATATCAGGTTTTAATCGAGCCCATATTTTTAGAGCATGTTTTACAGCTCTTATTTTGGTCTCCCAAATAAAGCTAGGGGAGCCTTACACAAAAAAACCCCATGCTTGCCAAACAAGTGGAGGCACCTCCTCATTTGACATCCAGGAGGAGAGAAACTTGAAAGGTAAAGGTCCCATATTCTTAGGGATGACAAATTCCAGCAGGATCGGTTTATGATATGAAGTTTCCGAGGGACAAATTTTTGAGAAGGGGATACTTTTTTGATGAAGAAAAAGGAAACTTACCAAAAAGCGATCGAGTCATGCTGCAATGTTCCTTGGCCTAATTCTTTTGTTTCTCCAGTTGTAGGTACCCATATTTGGATTTATGTCTACTAAATCCCAAAGAGAGAGAAGGTCCTCCAAATGCTTGCCAAACAGGTCTATGATCTTTGAGCCTCCACGTCGTTCCGTTTTTGAAACGGTGACATTAAAATCCCCTCAACTATACACCTGATATGCAGATCCTTGTCCCGAATTTCTCCAAAAGATCTCCAAAATTCATTCCTTTTGTGATACACCACATGCCCATAGACATTACATATTCTATTGGTATGATTTTCCTCCAAGTCGATCAGTTCAACCATGATCCAATTATTGTTCTTCCATTCTATTAAGGTGAATCTTCTTTTGTCCCGCCATGTTCTTAGACCTCCTCATGCTCCAAATGCTTTCATAGAAACACCATTTCCATTCTTCCATACTTTCTTGAAAACTGATTGACACCTCTCTTCCCCCATCTTAGTCTCTTGGATCAGAAGTAAGGAGACTTGATCTTTTTTAATCATTGACCTGCCAACTTCTATATTTGTCTTTCCTCCTAAACCCCTGCAATTCCAAGAGACTATTTTCATTAATTTTTGGAGTCAAGTGAGGAGAACATTTTCTTGCTTCCCTCCTGTTCCCCATGAGTATGTTTTCTTGACTTCTAAATTGGCTTTATGTGTTGATCCAAACTGGTTTGTTTTCCTTATGCTTTCTCGTTCTCTTCTTGCTCTTCCGTGTGTTCTATTTGTCTTTCTTCCTTTTTTCTCTGTATCTTCCTTCCCAGTTTACCTATATTCTAATGTTTCTTCTTGTGACATTTTAGATTTAGACCTGGTTGAGCCCGAGGCCCTAGAAAGAACTTCCTCATAGGATTTTTCTAGCAAGGTCGATACATACTAGCTATAGATGGTGACAACTTATCTTTGAAAATTGATGTGTCGGATACACTCATCTGCAAGAACTGAGTTACAATGAGGCCAGAAAGGAATTTTAAACATAAAGAATAAATGAGAAAACCCTAACCCCAAGGGATGAAATGCCAAAAATGTTTGTGGGCCCCGATGTAGTTAGTTGATGTGTCAACTTTCCGGGGGTGAAACTTTTGCATACAATCTCCATTTGAGGTGATCAGTATCCCATTGGAAAGGTCTATCCAAGAAGGACTCCATGTTAGAATCCTAGATAATGCATTTGGTTATACTCTGGGGGATATCGTGGCAAAAAAATGTCATCTGGGGCCTCAAAATGGCCCTAGAAGACCAGGACCTAAAAACTGTAAAAAATCTGCCAAGATGGAAAATTGTGCCTTTGAGCCATTGGAATAGGTGGGTGTCCACCAATGTCCATATATATTAGTATTTCCCCCTTATGGATAAAATGTCTCCATTGCGTCAAGATCCCTCATTAGATGGAGAAACTTCTACTGAATTTCACTCCTGGTGAGCCACTTGCCTTGGGAAGAAGCTACCTTGGTTTGACGACCCGATAGAGTTTAATGTTCTATTGGCAGGTTCCTTTCATCTGTTGTCCATGATAAATCCACTTTATCTTTTTCAAGGCAATATGGATTGAGTTCTATAGGGTCCAAATGTTTAGCCACCTCTGAGGTGTCCAAGAGAGGTGGAAACTATGATCAAAACAATTCCACATTAAATACTGTGTGCAAACCAAGGAAAGGGGCAATATTTAATTCAAAAAAATTCTCACCCACAAGTTTTGTTATGGTGTAATAAGAGTGGCCTGAGAATTCTATGGGGGCCTTTGAGGTGCTCCTTCTGCAAATGCAACCACACCTTATGTTGGGCCTGGGGAAAGCACGCAAGAAATACGCGCAAACGAAGAAACGCGCAAGAATCAGTCCGCAGCGCAAGCACAAACAAGGAAATCTGCGCGGACAAAGGAAACTGCGGATGAGGGAAGCTGCACAGAAGAAGCAATATGCGCAAAAGATGTCACCTGCACGGAAGGAAGATACCGAAGGGTAAAACAACGGCACAAGTGCAGTTTAACGATCGAAAGCAATAGGACGGTCGTGGGTGCGGAAGTCAGCTTAAGTCGGCGGATGCCACACGAGTGAATGCATGCTATAAGTAACGCTGTTGGTGCCTCGTGTCAAGTAATGATCGCCACAGCTGTAGCCTGGGGGACGGCCGATGGTGACAGTTAACAGATTGCTTGTATGCAGTCGACCCTGCGTGGTCATGTAATATAGTATAAATAGGAGGGATTCAATAGTTAGAGGTTGGCTGGTTGCTATGATTTTACTCTTGGTAGCCTATTAGATCACTATTAGTTGCTTTTGATTGGTTAGTAGAGGGGAGTTGGGAGAGCTGAGTGGTAGATTAGTCGGAAGTCTGCAGGAGGCAGTCGGAGGAAGTGCAGTAGAAGAGAAGCTCTGCTAGAGAGGTGCAGATGCTAGGGAGGTCGATCCAGGTCGTGTGCTGATCAGTAGATGGTAGCAGTAGATTAGGAGAAATAAGACAGAGAGCATGAGAGAAAAAGAGAGTCTGAGCTGAAAGCTAGATCTAGGACAGTCTGCAGTCAAATGCAGGCTGAAGGCGCCATATATTTCTCATGCCAGATGAAAAGCGCCTTGTGGTTTTTCCCGGATGGGTTTCCACGTGAACTCCCCCGTGTGTTGATGATTGACTGTGTATGTTTGTTTATGTTTATGATGCAAGTCCTGTTATGGTTGAATGAATGCCGCACTGTCAATAAAAGTCCGAATACATGAATAGGTTATTATGCGCAGCTTTTGAGTATTAGTTATGTTTGCAGCGCAATCGCTGTTGCGTGTTTGTTGTATTGCACCTGTCTGATTAGCTTGATGTTATAACCCTTTATGTCTGAAGTACTAAGGCTGAATCTGTGTCGCGTCGTTAGTAGTTAAGAAATTATATGAGCGGTGTGCGCTACAGTTCGGCGTAAATGAATCCATTTCCACGACTTGGTTGAGCTCCTTGGCCACGCGCCAAGGGACTATAATCCCTCGACGAGCCGCGAAAACATGGTTTCGGCGGTTACCCATCGAAGAGATATCTCGGGTGAGACTGCGCCTGCTTTGCGAGCGTTGCCGACGGGGCTTGCTCTGTCAGGCCGGTATCTCGAGTGTTTGTTGGGTTGACGGGCTGTGCAGAACCTGGGTTGCGTGAGTTAGGAAAAGTGGCCAACACCTTATCCCCAACTTGGAACTTGTGTGGAACCCGATGTTGGTCATGCCATTGTTTTTCTGCGTGATATCATGAACCTGTTGTTTGATGTGTTGGGTTTGTTCAATGGATCAGGTTACTTTATCTGTCTTTGCTTGAGCATGGGAGGACTCATCTTGTGTATATGAAATGGGTATAGCTACATCGATGGGGTTAATGGTTGGATCCCAAATACACCTAAAAGGGGCTATGGACAATAGAGCCACGAGGGGCTTTGTTGTAACTATGTTGAAAATATGGAATCCTCTCATCCCATGTGCGTAGATGTTTGGAGTTGCACATGTACATGATGTGTATAATCATCTTGTTGGCCACTTCTTTCTTCCCATCCGTTTGGGGGTGGAAGTCAGTCAATTTGGTTATGTTGGTGTCCATTAGAGACCATAAAGAGGACCAGAAGGTGGCGAGGAACATACTTTCCCGATTTGAAACAATGGTTCATGGAATCCTGAAATGAACCCAAACAAGCTCAAAGAAGATCTTAGAAGAGGATTCAACGATGATACTCTTCGTACATGGTGCTAGAATGGCCATCTAGAGAACTGATCGACAACCACAAAACAAAATTCGTGACCATGATTGGTGGAGGGAAAACCTAACATGTAATCGATTGATACTGAGTCCCAAGGCTTGTCTAGGGTAGGAAGAGGAGTGTACAACCCTTTCTTCTTGATGGTATGTTTAGAGATGGGACATGCAGTGCATGATCAAATATACTTACCGCCATCTTAACAGAGTTTTGACTGGTAGAAATACTTCTGAAGCACTACTACTGTCTTCTCCATGCTACAGAGTTCGACCACCCGACTGTAGCGTGCCTCCCAAATTTGATTTGCATGCTTGCTTAATTAAACACAAAGATAGCCTAGATAGCACAAAAGTGCATACTGGAGGTGAAAGTATGAAACTTGTTTACCTGTGCCTAGTGTCTCATATGTAACAACAAAGTCATGGTCAGTTTCATATAATTAGGGTCACTTGGAGGTCTTATGATCACAAGAGTTGAGGACCTTGGTTAGTGCCATGACCGAGGGTTGGTTAAGGCAGTCTGCAACATGCTTTGTGCTACCCTTCTTGTACTTAATGTTCAAATGAAATTGTTTCAAGTATGCATACCACTCCTGATGGTGTTCATTCTGTAACTTTCCCTGTGTTTGCATGAATTTTAGGGGCTTGTGATCAATGTGGATGATCATTTCCTTTTCAAGAATGTAATGCTTCCACTATCCCCATTCTTGCACAATGGAGTACATATCCTTGTCATAAGTGGGGCATCTACGAATAGTATCATATAATGTCTCATTGTGATAGGCCACCATATGTCCCTGTTGAGTGAGGAATGCACTGATAGCATAGTCCGAGGCATCTATCTCAATCTCAAATGGTTGTTGTAGGATTTGTAGAGTGAGGACTGGCCCTGAGTAGAGGCAATGTTTCAGATCATTGAATGCTTTCTATTGCAACCCCAACTAGGTGAAATTAGATTTAGCTTCACCCTTGGTCACTTGGCTTAAGGGCTAAGCTATATGAGATAACCCCAACATGAACCTACAATATAAGTATGCAAGGCCCACGGAGTTGTGAAGCTCTGTCAGGGTTGTTGGGGTTGGCTAATCACGGATGACTTGGATCTTGGTTGGGCCCACATGCAGCCCATGTTCATCCATGATGTATCCTAAACACTCAATTATCTACATGCCTAATGATAATTTCTCTAGGTTTGAATACACCTTATGTTGTCACAGGGTACTTAGGAATTTGAATGTGCTTCAGGTGTTCTTCCCAGGTTCTGTTGTAGATGAGGATGTCATCCATATATACAGTGACAAAGGAGTTTGTGAACGACCATAAGATATCATCCATCATCCTCACAAATTTCATTGGAGCATTAGTCAATCCAAAAGGCATGACCAACCATTCAAAGAGGCCTTCGTTAGACTTGAAGGTTGTCTTTCATACATCAGTTTGTTCAATTGGAACCTGGTTGTATCCCAACTTCAGCTTAATCTTGATAAAGAACTTGGAACCCTTAACATGATCAAGAAGATTGTCAAATTGGGGGATTGGGTATCGATTCTTGAAAGTGATTTTGTTCAAGGCTCTATAATCTATACAGAGTCACCATGTCCAATCATTTTTCTACACCAACACAATTTGACTCCCACAAGGTGAGGATCTTGGTCGAATGTGTACCTTTCGGATGAGCTCATGAATTTGATGTTTTATTTCCTCATTCTCCAGAAGAGAGAACCTATATATTGGTTTGTTAGGTAAAGGAGCACCTAATATCAAGTTGATTGGTTATTTTACCTAGTAGTGCAAAGGAACCCCCGTAGGGGAAGCAAAGACGTCCTTATACCCGTCTACAATCTTGTTGACCTACTTCTGTTGCTTAGAGATACCTTGTCTCGAGGATTTGGTGGTTGCAGTGACCTTTCGTCCACCTTTTGACCGAAACATGAAGAGGAAAAATTTCCCAGTCTTAGAGATGACCTTCTGGCATTTCTTTGCAGAGATCAAGGAAGCTATAGTAGTTAGGAATACCTAGGGTATCTTGTAGATTTGTCCCTCCAATGTACCACTGACACTATGGGACCAAACTCATAAACAATATGGTGTTTCCACATATAAAGTTATCCTAAAAGAATATCACAAAATTTAAGTGGGGCAACATCGCATAGTAACTCATATTTGAATGGGTTGATGTCATAGGATAGGAAACACTATTGATGGGCGTGGATGTCTCATACCTGACTAACCAACCGATGGTGTATGGTTAAGGGTGTGGCATTGTCGAAAACTTCAATTTGTTGACAACCTCAACCAAGATGAGGTTCTTTTGGATATCATTATACACAATGAAATATAGTGGATTCCCCTTCATGCACAATTGGGAATGGAAGAGGCACTCCCCTTCCTCAGACACTTATGGTTGGATCTTTTTAGTTGTGATGGTGGCACTCGGTTCCACATTTATGATCCACTTTCACCTTTCTAAATCAGAGTTCGAGATAAAGTCTAGCTTTAGGGTTTTTCTCTCATCCAACAATGGTTGTTTTGAGCAACATTCATCAGTGTTATGCTAAGGGATTTTGTGGAACTCGTACCACTTGTCGATATCCTTATTCAATTTCCCATTACCCTTCTTTGCCTATTGCTTGGGCTTGTTGTCATGATTTTGGTCATCCTTCCTTCGTCTTTTGTTCTACGAGTTATGACTACCTTTGTCGGGATTTTGTTGTTGTTTATTTGCAAACCCAAACTCTTGATTTTTCTTTTCTTTAAACTTTTTCTCATTATTGACAACATACCAATAAGTATCTCCCAATGAGGATATGTCCAGGAAATCCATCTTTGTCTAAATGTACTTGTGCAGGCCACTGTGGTACTTTAGGACCAAGTTCTGTTCAAGTCTCTAATACCCAGATTTGAGCGCAAGGTATGGAATATATTGGTGAACTACGACATCGTCTGGTCTCTTTCCTAGCGTAAAGTCATCCACCTAGTGTAGTGGTCATCATAGTTTTTGACAAGGTAGAATTCCTCCTTGACACCATCGACAAAATCTGCCCAATTGTGTTCTATCCTTTATATTTCATACTCATCTCTTGCATGCCTCTCGTAGTAACCATCCCACCAATATTTGACATGGGTGAGGGACTTAAGGAGCGCGAAGGTGATATTTTCACTGTCGAATTTTTTTTGAATAGAGAGGTAACCCTCTAATAGATTTAAGCATTTCTCTAAAGCATTTGCATATATATAGACTTAAAATAAGGGGATGTGAAAGTTAACTTTTATCTTGAAGGGAGTTGCACCTCCGAAATGGATGCTTGTTGAACGTGCATCCTCACCACGAACATTCGTCAAAGAATCTGGGTGAAATTACCCATTAGCTTGTTCCTCTGTTGCAAAGGGGATTCCTCGAGCAAAAACTTAATAGGATCTCCTGCTCCACCATCTCTCTTTTCCTCTCCCTCCATGTGAGGTTGCTTGTGCTGACGAGAGTGGTTTTCCTGAAGCTCAACCAGTTTGAGGCCAAACTCTTGATATTCAGATCCCGTTGGGGACATGCACTGAGAAACAATAAGAGCAGATTGCTTTGATACCACCGATCTAGATTATTTGGAGAATTAAATGAAGGAAGTGATATAAAACATAAATACATTGGAATATTTTGCAGAAAACACAGTAGTACAGTAAAACCTAAATTCTATTAATGATTGGAATGGAAAAACATTGTAAACTACAAAGCAATACAAACTAGCTCTAGATGGCGGCAACTTATATATGAAAAGAGATGTGTAAGCTATAGTGATCCACAAGAACTGAGTTACAATGAGGCCATAAACACCTTTTTAACATAAAGCATAAATGAGAAAACTCTAAACACCAAAAACCCTAACCCTGTGAAATGAAACACCAAATGGTTTGTGGGCCTTGATGTGGTTAGTTGATGCATCAACTTCTTGGGGGTGCAACTTTTGCATAAGATCTCCATTTGGGGTGCTTGGTATCCTGTCGGAAAGGTTAGGCTGAGAAGGACTCCATGCTGCCAGTTAGACTATGCCTTCGACCATCATCTAGGCATTGTTGTGGCCAAACAAACGTCCTTTACTGCCTTAAAACAACCCTAGAAGATCAGGAAATGAAAAGCCATAAAAAAATTGTCAATATGGAAAACTATACTTTTGAGCCAGTGGACTAGGTAGGTGGCCACCGATGTCCATATTGATCATGAAACATGGATTGTATGAATGCCTTGAGCGCATGGTCCCAAATGTGATGGAGTAGTTGGAGATACACTAACAAATCAGTTATTTTACCAGAGTGGCAGATGACCTTGAGCCTAAGGAGTCCGATCCTGATCCAAATGATGATGCCATTGCTAGTCCTTCTAGTTCTTCTTCTTTTGGTTCTATAGGTGGTGATGTGTTTGATCATTGATGCTGCCATTGTTAAACACACCGAGATACTGAGAGGGGGGGTGAATTAGTATCTCCTATAGTTATTAAAATTTTCTTGCATCAACCATCAATTATAGTATGATTACTGACCAAGTTAGATCAAGAGCACAATGAAACATATACACCATCAGTTTATGGAAAACTCAAATATATACATTGATAAATTCAATTAAGTAGATTACAACAACTTAGTTGTGATCAGCCTCTGTCTTCTGATCAACCCAAGTTAGTGGTAAACCACTTGGTTATCTTGTTCCCTCTGCCAGTGATAAACATTGGTTATCTTCTGCCCCTTATCAGTGATGAACATTGGTTATCTTCTTCACTCCGTCAGTGATAAACACTAGTTATATTATGCCTAGTTATATTATGCCCACTGTCAATGATAAACATTGATTATTTCTTCCCTCTATCAGTGTTATACATTGATTGTATTTTGTCCTTTAGTTGTTATTGGTCATGCTTTGATCAATATTGAAATCTTTTGGACTCTAGTCACTTCGAATATGGACACATGCTTTCTGCTTCTGTACTACTCTGATATCGATTTGATTTCAGCTCTTTTTAAAATGATATGTCGTTGTTACTAAATCATTCAACTGATACTTGGGTTTACTACTATTCTTTGGTCACACCTTTAGCAACATAGTACTAAGTAAATTTGTTTTTCTTTATCCTCAAGAGATATCCCTAAAACACAATCTCGTTTGCTGCTTCTTATTTGTGAACTAGTATGGAGATAGATAGAGATAAAATCCAACAATAATCTAGACCTCTTTTGCTGCTGTGTATAGGTACAGGAAAAAACTCAACAACAAGATAAACCAACAATACTCGTCAAATTTGATCTCCTTAGTTTCTTTTGATCTGCATATAGCTACAGAGTTAAAAAGATAAACCAACAATACTCGTCCTCCTTAGTTTATTTCAGATCAACAAGTAGTTGATCTTTCCCATAAATTGACTATTATACCTACTTTTTTGCTGCTCTGTTCAGTTACTCGTTTTCAGCAATAGACCCAGGTAAATTACTACCTCAGATCTCCTTTCTTTTATTCAAATCAATTCACACTCAGCCACTCCCAAAATGCATCCAACTTAGAAACATTTATATTGTTCAATTAAGAAACAATTTATTTAAATATCTGAGCCGACTCATTAATTTCTTATTGTGGTGCTTTTAAACCAAGAGAAGGGCCAACTTATACTTTTAATTCACCTTTTATCTTGACCCGACAAGTATTTTCACTTATCATCCTTGTTTAGGGTCGATTTCCAAAATTTCACTTTCCAGAAATTATGTTAGCTACAAAATTGCACTTCCAAAATTCCGGTAGCTAGGAAAATGCACTTTCCAGGATTTCGGTAGCTAAGGAAAATCCTATAGCCACATTTTTCCATATTGTAATACCTTATTGAACCTTCAAAACCTTCAAGTCTTTGTAAGGAGGGCTTCAATACAACTTCAATGTTCAAGGTTACAAGGATTCATATATTTCAACAAGGGACTTTCAACACTTGGTATTTTCCTCGTCAACACTTGGGTGTTTGTCTTTAACACCTTCTTGTAAGGGTATTCTTCAAGGACAAGCACTTGTAGGTATTTAATATTCTCTTGTATGATCTTCAACGTTTCCTTGTTTAACTTCAAGGTCTTCAACATTCTTCATTGCTTTAAGTGTTTGTTCAATGTATTTCAAGGAATGCACCATCAAGGATTTCATGCATCATCATGACTTTGTCATCAATGGCAACACATAGTTCATCAATCATCCATGACTGACCTTGACATCAATGAAAACCTAAGTTCAACAATCTCCCCCTTTGTTATTGATGTCAATAATTCCACTTTCTCTCCCCCCTTTGACATCGTAGGCAAAGGGTCATTCTTATGTGTTGGTCCCCTTTAACTAATCTCCCACTGTATTTATGCTTATGATATCTGTTACTATGCTTATGATATCTGTTACTAGAGGAAACTACACAAACCTGATTATTTGTGCTTAAACCAACTCCCCCTATTACATTATAATTCTCTTCTTATGCTCTTGTTGTGCCTTTCGTCTGTCAATTTGTCTTACTCAACCTTCTTCTTCAAGTTCAACCAACTAGCTAAACCATATCAACTTACAAGTCTTTTCATGCATCAACTCTCAATACTTGGTGAGCTTCCCAACACCTTCTCAATTATGCAATACCTTAGTCAACAGGACTTCAATAGCACTTATAACTCTGCTTCAAATCATCTTCCAACTTTCAAGTTTCAACTGGGATTTACCAAAAAATGTATCCTCAGATTTGCTCCAAATCTGTCACGAAGAACGAACTTCAGATCTTCCTTCTCCAAACATGCAAGAGCCCCCTTCTGGTCTGCTAAAAATGATCAACAAATATGCAAATAACGTTCTTTGGAAGACATGTCAAATATCCAACCATCTAATAAGAATATTCTCCAACAAATCTACAAATGACTAGTCCATAATAGTAACAAGTGACCTCTAATATTTGACAATGAGCAAGACTTCCCAATCTGTTGTATATCCATAACTGTGTCTCCTTAATTAGTCCAATAATGTTGTCCAAGAAAGTCTCAAATATCAGCCTCAAGACTATCAAAATTGTTCTCTATGAGTTGTAAGTCAACCTTATAGCTATCCTCAAAAGGTCTGCAATATGACCTTCACATAATCCTTCAAAATATCCCTTAAAATAGTCCTTAACTTCAGTAATAAAAATTGTCACATATACCCCCTTAAATCTGAAACAATCACTTCATGTTTCACCCTGAATAATGTGCGAAGATGACTACCAACAAATCTTCTCAAGCTAGTCTTGAAAATTAGATTCAACGTTACACTTTTTCAGACATTCAAGATTTTTTCAAGTTTGTTATAGTATTTTACCTTCAATTTGCTGCTCTGTTTGCTTGGTAGATTATCTCCCTCTGAGCTTGCACCTTGTCATCATTTAATGCTTGCCAACGATCAAATTTTTCAGCAACATGTCTACAAGAGAAATCAATACCTACTATAAGGTGTATTTCTATATATCATGAAAGTTACAAGGTCTCATATGCCTTTCCAACTTGAAATCATTATGGCACTTCACTGTCTTCAGGGCTTAAGACTTCAAATCAATTTTTCAAGGCTCTTCAACAACATCTCTTCCAAGGACTGTAAAGAACAACTCTTCAACATTACAATGAGTCACTTGACCACATTATCATTACAATGCTCCAAGAAGGTTTCTTAAATCATGACACCTTATGTTCTTGTTCTCATGGTGCTTCAATAAGACACATAAACCATATTTAAGTTTGACTAAAGATATACTTCAGGTCTATGGATTAGTGCTTGATTTCTAACAGCTTCAAGGATCATCTTCCTACCTTTGTTATTTAACCATCATCTTCAACATAGGTTTGATCTGTATGGTGTCGATCACTGTGAAGGATTTTGTGGAAATGGTTGAGGATGAAAATGAGATTCTTTATCCTCTACTTTAGGAGATGGGAGAATGCTTGGATCGTTCTGCTAGCATGTAGAAGCAATTTCAGAAGCTCTTGGATAGAATCGCCACAAATCCTCCATCCCCGGTTGTTTTGAAGAATATTCTGGACCAGTTGAAGATTCTTGTATAGAGTGGAAACAAATCAATTGCTTCTGAGACTATAGAATTTTTTCTCTAGCCATCAGAATGACCTGATTTATTTTCTTGCTTTAGCAACTCTTATTGTATTTATTTGGAAATCTGATGATTACAGCCTGTTGTGTTGTGTCCAACATGTTCTCCTGTAATACAAATTCATCTTTTGTTGCTTATTCTTGTGCATCTTACTTCATGAATTTATGAGTAATCAGTTACATTCATTACACTTAGTACTTAAACATTTGATAAGAGTTGTTGATGTAAATTTACTTCCTCTGTTCCAGAACTGATCATTATTAACAAATTGCTTAAACCCTTAATTCAAGTTGTTCTTTATGGAGTATTGTTACGATAGAGATTTATTCATCCTTTTTAATGCAACCAAAATGTTCTTTATTTCTGTAGTAACTGTGGTCTTCAATACTTTCCACACTTGGCTCAATAGGTTGTTCTTAAGACGATGTTCATTATAAGAATCTGAGGGTACTCCAACTATATGTATAATTAGGCGACACATCATTAACACTTGTTGCTACTTGATTTGCAATACTTTCTTGCACTGTCGATTGTTGTATATCATGCTTGAATCTCAATTTTCAGATTAGCACCCTCTAGATCTAACTCAAGAACAATTGTTTTATGTTGCACTTCCTCAAAATTGAGCTAGAAAACCTTAACTAGGTTCTTAAATTTCTCAAACCCTTGTTCCTTTTTCCTTGGTGTGACCTGTATTGCCTAAAGTTTTGCCAGTGTGTACTCAAGATTCAGTCTTGAAGAAATTTGTTGTGAGTGATTCATAATATAATTTGGGATCTTCCCAATTCTTAGCTAGTTTCATCATCATTGTTTTGAAAATTCGTTTCAACATTACATTTATGAAATTCATCATCATTGTTTTGAACAACAGAGTATCCTTCTTCATTTGATGCAATGGAGGTTTGCTCTTTTGTTTCATTCATTTTATGTATAGGGTCCTTATCAACACCACATAAGATTTAGTGGACTGGATTATCAACCTATTCTTTCTCTCTCCAGATCTTCTTCAATGCTTTCTCATTTCTTAATGAATGCCATTTTTTGGGTTTTCCTAGAGTCCCAAGCCTTATGTGTAGGCTTATTACAATTCCAACACTTTATGGCATACTTGTTATAACTATATCTCCTTTTATTATTAGACTTGAAATTCAAAGTTTTGTGTCCACAGTCATTACAAGAAAAACAATAACCATTCAATGATGGTTCATACATGGATTTATAATTCCATTTTGAATATGTTGATTTCTGAAATTGTTTTGGGATGAAAAGCAACATGTCCTTATTTCATTTGTAGGTTCACTGACTTGTCTTCTTTCTTCATTATCTCTATGGGAGAAGGATGGACCTGTTTCATCAGTTTTGACTTGAGGATATTTAGTAGTCTCATTGATGTCAAACCCAATCCCTGATTTATCAAATAGAGACCTCTGCCTTTTGTGAACTTCATCCAATGCTTCTGTTCTCTTGTTGTATTTTAATCAAACTCTTGTTTCTTGACAATTCTTTCAACGTATTCCTTAAGCTGAGCATTTTTTAGTTTCCAAACCATGAATTTCATGTTCCTTTTGTTGTTAATTGTGCCTTCCAGTATTCAGTTAATTTTCTCTCCTCGTCACAATTATTTTTTTCTGAGTAATATTTGTCTTCTCGGACCTTCTACAACTAATCTATTAGTTTGTAAATTTATTTTTTATTTCTGCAAGTATTTCTTCTAGATTGTTAATCTTGCTTGCTTGATCTTAGGACTCTCCTTCCCTTGATTGCTTTCCTCTTCTTCCTTTAATTTATTGTTCAAACGATCAATTTTCTTGCCTTGTTTCTTGAAATCTTTCGCAAATAATTAATCTCTTCAAGGGCTGCCTCTAATTCAACTTCTAATTTAACGACTACTTTTTTTTTTAACCAAAACAATTAATTTTTTTGTTTTGTTTTTTTTCATATTTATTGATAAAGAATTGAATGGGCCTTCGCCCAATTACATTTGTTAAAAATATCAGCTTCTTAGAATCAAAAAATCTCTTTTCCATATCAAGGAATATGATTCATCGAACTAGGATCATCATTCAAACTTAACATTCCTGTAGATAGTACGCATCCTTGATTGGCTTTGTAGTCTGCTAGCTTATTTAAATCACGAAGAATGTGATAAGAAGTATCTGGAGCACAATCAATTAAAATGAAGTGCAGCCTTTGCATGGTAACATTCAAACTGGGTTTGTTGAACTTTGAATCAAAATTTAAAGCTTTTATGATGATTTCAGAATCTCCAAAAATTTGAATGTTGCTGTGTCCTGCTGCCTTTGCAAGTTGACAAGCATTTAGAAGTTCATATAATTCTGCTTGGCTATTTGAAAGATGTCCTACTCCCTAGCTGAAGCTTGTTTCTAGCATTCCACCAGGATAATAGATCAAACCCCTTGCTCTAGCTTTCCCCGGATTTCCTTTTGATGCTCCATCGAAGAAGATTGAAACTTTATTTTTCAATTGCCACCATTCTGAAAATTCCTTCTCTGACATTCTAATCTGCCAAATTGGTTTATTAACTGGCTTGCTCGATCCCAACTGAGCTTTGTCCTCTTGCCTTGATCCCAACCATTTATGCTCAGCTTCTAATTTAATTTCTTCAAGTTGAGGATTTCCCACTACTTCCAGAAGAAAAGCCTTAGCTTTTAAAGCTACAATTTCAGGGTTCGAAATTTTACT
The DNA here is from genome assembly GCA_001517045.1 of Pseudotsuga menziesii. Classification (NCBI taxonomy): domain Eukaryota; kingdom Viridiplantae; phylum Streptophyta; class Pinopsida; order Pinales; family Pinaceae; genus Pseudotsuga; species Pseudotsuga menziesii. Next base: position 297,973 of record LPNX010540086.1, on the reverse strand, counting down.
GTTAAAAATCAAATCATTCCTTGCTAGCCAAATTTTCCACCATACAAATTTGGGAATGGCTTGCCATATTTTCCTCCATGCTAGACTGATTGAAGAGCCTGGATACCTTGACTGCCAGCTTTTAAAAAGAATCACAGGGTCAGAATTAAGAGGAGCATAAGAAGGCAACCCACGCATAAAATGTGCCCAAACTTCCTGAGCAAAAACACATCCAACAAAGATATGTGTTGAAGTCTCGGCATTTTGAAGACAGAAGCAACATCTATAAGGACCCAAGAAACCTCGTTTTAACAAATTTTTGCTAGTTAAAACTTTATGATGCATTATAGTCCAAGTAAAAAAAATTACTTTTGGAACACTGGGAGAATTTCAAACCAGCTTCCAACAGGCTGCGTCGAGAGAGCCAGAAGAGGGCAGCAAAGAGGTCTATGGTTTCTGCAAAACCTTGTACCATTCAACAACAGAATATTCTCCTGTGGTACCCATCCCCACGTGTCCTTGCAAGAGATGTGAATTGGAGCAATGCCTGATAATTTCTCCATCAACAAATTCTGCTGAGTATGCAAAATCGGATCATGTTCTGGCAGTTCTGGAAAGGACCACGCCTTCCAATTTCCTTTGCAATCCCAGGATATGAAATCAGAAATTCGATGGATGTCTTTATCGACTAACCGACTCTTAATCTCATTGAAAGATTCATCTGAATTTAGAGGAGCGTTCCCTAAAATTTTATCTTCCCACAAGAACGTCTATCTACCATTTCCTGGAATTCTATATAGATGCTGAGAGAAAAATTCAATACATCTTCTGCTTAAATTCCAGATAATAGAGCCTTTTGGAGTATTTGTCATTTGAAAATTTCTTAGATTTCATCCATGAAGATATTTTTTTCCAGAAAAATTGGCTCACCGGGTGCTTTTTATTGGAGAATAGTTGCCATAGAAATTTGCCTCCCATAGCTAAATTAGACAATCCTGGATCTTTGATTTGCTGTCCACCTTCAAGAACAGGCCTTTTTACAATTTCCCACTTTACCAGATGCGTATAGTTCTGATTTTTTTTCCCACCTCTCCAAAGAAAGTCTCTGAGTAGCTTGGATATCCATGATCTTTTTCAGTGCCAGGAGGAGATGACTGGTAGATAGGAAGGGCTGAGAGAATTGACTTTATCAATATGAGCTTTCCTACCTTCGTCAGCCAGTGGCCACCCCACGAGGCAATCTTATCTTTTAACTTGCCAATGATATCCAGCCAGAGAGAAGGGATATTTTGCCCTAGGGTTAATGGAAGACCCAAATATTTAACCTTTTCCCAAGAAACAAACCCTTCAAAACCCAAAATCTGAGAAATGTTTGCAACTGCTGATTGATCCACATTCCAACAATACACAACACTCTTACGAATATTAATAAGTGCTCCTGAAATGATACAAAAATGATTCATAATGTCTAAAAAAACTTTTTCCATTTTTAAAGAATCCCCTCCCAAAAGCAGAGTATCATCCGCAAAGAGGGCATGGTTAATAGGCTCCACTCCAGCTGATGAAGTTATGCCCAGCATGATCCCAACATTTTTCCCTGTTGTTAACTTTTTACTTAAAGAATCATCCATAAGAATATATAGAAACGATGAAAGAGGACAGCCTTGACGAAGACCTCTGGTTGCTTGAAAGAAATTTGTTGGGCTGCCATTTACTAATGGCGCTATCCAAAGTTTATCAATGCATGCTTTTATCAAATTTATGAAGGCAGGGCTAAAGCCAAAAGAACGAAGAACTGAGTAAAGAAAGGAAAACTTTACCCTGTCAAATGCATTTGCCATATCAAGTTTGATTAGCATGCCCTTCTCCTTCCTTCGAAAGCTTGAATGCATGGCTTCCTGTACTTGAATTGCATTGTCCAAAATATGCCTCCCTTTGACAAACCCACTTTGAAGAGGTGAAATCAACTTCCCAAGCAAAGGTTTGAGCCTGTTAGCTAAGAGTTTAGAGAAAATTTTATAAGATGCATTACATAGAGAAATAGGTCTGAATCGATCAAAAGAAGAAGGGTTAACTTCTTTAGGAATTAAAGCTAGGAATGTGGAATTTGTGCATCCACCAACTTTGGCTTTTAAATGAAAATATTTTAACATTTGGAGAAGATATTTCTTGATAACTTTCTAGCAAACTTGGTAAAAGTGAAAGGAAAAACCATCAGGGCCTGGGGATTTATCCGGCTCCATAGCCCATATAACATCAATAATTTTTTGTCCTGCAAAAGGCTTCATTAAGTCAACATTATCTTCCTCACTCACCATGAAAGGGATGTTGGACAATAAATCAGTTGTTAAGTCTGCATTTGAGAAGCCATCTTCACTAAATAGGTTCTGGAAATGAGCTTCAACCACTTGTTTTATTTGAGAAATTCCTTTGAAAGATTCACTAGACAGAGAAGAAATTTTCGAAATGTGATTTTGGGATATTCTGGCTCTACACTACTTGTGGAAAAAAGAAGTATTCTGATCTCCAACTTGCATCCAAGTACTCCTTGACTTCAATCTCCAATATTCTTCTTCTCGCCTAAATGCTCTAAAGGAGCAAAACTGAGCTCTTTGCTCTTATTCCAACAAAGTAGAGGTGATTTCGGATTCTTCTATTTCCATTTGAATTTCCTCCAGCTTTCCCATGGCTTCTTTCCTTTCACTTATTGCATTTTTTTGAGAGATTTTAACCCAATTCTTCAACGCCACTTTTGTAGTTTTAAGTTTTCTCTCCCAAACATAGTTCAACGATCCTACAACAGGAATAACCCAAGCCATGGAAACTGTGTTCATAAAACCTTCTTGTTCTTTCCACAATGGACTAAACCGAAAGGGAATGGGTCCTAAGTCCTCTTCATCATCAATCAGTAGCATGATCGGCTTATGATTTGAATATAGCTTGGCCAATATGTTGAATGAAATTATTTTTTTCCCCAACAACAATGAACTCTAAACTAGAAAGTGATCTAGCCTGGAAGAAATGTTTGCTGCACCAACTCGATTATTTGTCCACGTGAGTCTTCCTTTTTTAGGCTTAAAATCAATCAACTCCCACAATAGAATAAGATTTTCCACTGAATTAAGCATGGGATTTCTCCCACTAACGCCTCCTTTTTTCTCTTTAGCATCCAGAATTATATTTCAATCGCCAACCATGATAATATTGGAGAATGAATTAGCAGTTAGGAAAGTTTACAGAGAATTCCAACAATATCGTTTTTCTTGGTAGTTAACTAGCACGTAAAGATTAAAAAGGCAAAGAGTAGTCTTACTTAAAGAGTGTCGAAGTTATGTGAATATCCAATGCTGCGTTGCATGAGAGATGATCAGAGAGAAAATATTCTCTGGCCACAAGGTTGCGATTCCACTAGCAGTACCTCTAACACTCACAACCTTCCCTACATTCGTTTTCCAATTCTTATTGCTTAAGGATAGGAGGCAGTCCTCTTCAATTTTGGTCTCTTGGAGCAGAAGAATAACTGGAGAAGCCATTCTTATTAGATCTTTAACAGCTTCCACTTTCGATGAATTTTCGATCCCTCTGCAATTCCAAGAGACGATGTTCATTATTTATTATTGATAGCAAGAGGAGGGCCTCCTTTTGTAGGTCTAGCCTTGGTGTTCCTGGCAATTGACATTTCAATTGTAGCTTGGATTCCTTGCATCTTCATCCTTTTTGCTTCTTCCTCCCTAACTGTCTTATGAGATTTACGTCCTTTTTTTGAGGACCTCTCAATAGATTCTTCATCAGATGAACCAGAATTAACCATTGGTTTCTTTTTTTTTTCCATTTCTGCATACGTGGGAGAGAGACCATCAGCAGGAGAGCCCTGGTTTGTCTTAGATATTTCTTTATTTTCTTCTCGACTCTAATCTTGAAATTGAGGAAGTTCTCCCTCTTCAAGAGTTGAAGGCACTTGTTCATCAGGAATACTCAAAACTTCGAAGATGTTTTGTGTTGTTATTTCCTTAATTGCTACTTCATTTTTGTTGGGTTTGGGGTTACTACCCGACCCCATTTCAGTTCTTTTTCCCTTAGAAGAGTTGCCCTGCTTTGACGTATTGGCTTTTTCGACTTGTGTCCACTGTTCTCCCTTCTCTTTGATAGCTTCTTCCTCAGCTTTCTTCTTGCATGATCTGGCAAAGTGCCCGTATCCATGACAATGTCTGCACTTGAAAGGCAGTTGCTCATAATCAAGCTCTTGCACATGAGACCAACCTGCCACTGTCAACTTAATAGCTTCAGGAATCCCTACCTCTAGGTCCACTTCGACACAAATTCGAGCACAAGTATATTGTTCTCTTCTTTCAACCCTATCAATGTACTTCCCAAAAATGTTTCCGATAGCTTCAAGAGACTCCGAATTCCAGCAATGAAGAGGGAGGTGCTGCAGCCTAACCCATACAGGAACAACAGAAGGAACATCTTGATTCTGATCAAAATCTAGGTTCCACTTGTTTAGATAAAGCCCTTGAGGGCCTATGAAATATGGACCATTTCGGAAAATTAAATCTCCGTCTTTAGAATTCTCAAAGAGAAAAGCATAGTATCCTTTACCTATCAGATTGCTTCGAATGCCTGCTGAGATTAAGGGTTTCCAATTTCTTTGAACCCACCCATCAATAGCCTTGGGAGATGGCCAAATACCAGTAAACTGGACAATGAGACCCCGCTCTGCAATATTCATGGCTGTACGGCATGGTTGTTCCGCAGGAAGATCCACCGAGGGAATATTGTCAAGTTTCTTGACAAAAGTTTTCTGGTTCTGAGAGAGCTTCCTTTTTCCACTTGCTGCAACCAAACTCCTGAATGTTGTGATTTCAGATGGAGGGGAGGAGCCCCCTCCCATAGCCATATCAGGATCCCCTAGAGCTGAAGACATGCAAAGATACCTGTCAAACAATCTAAATGTAATTGCAACTACAACAACCTCCTCCAAAAACAACTGATGCAGCAATAGACTGCTCCAAGATTACGAAACAACCACTGCACAAGTTGAAGGTCACAGACACTGGATTCTCCTCCACATAATAGATTTTCTGTACAGGCCAAACCCCATTGCTTCCTTTGAAATTGCTCCAACGCGAACAAACATAGCACCAAGATCGCTGAATCACAGATCAATACCAAACGCCCAAGCACTGGAACGATCCAACACCACGAGCCCAATCTAGGAGAGCTAGGGCCGAGACCAACCTGCAAAAATATTTTTAAAAGCGTTCTTGGAGTGAAAAAATTTCATTTCATGCTATCAAAATGACTACTTCTTATTCATCATTACTTTCATCCTTTATGTTATTCTTGACTTTGTATTATTTCTCATTTTCTAGGGCTACGAATAAGATCTCATTTCTTCCTTCATTTGCACTATCGTCTTCTCCATTATCATCATCTGAAGATTCTTCCCATGTTTTGGTGTAGAGACCTTTCTTTTTAGAGTAGTATTCCTTATAATAATTCATTTTTGACTTGTGCTCAAACTTTTCATTAAGAGGATAGTTAGCTGGAAAATGTCCAATCTTTCCACACTTAAAACATTTCAAAGGTAGTTTTCCTTTGTATTTACTTGTTCCTTGTTTTAGCTTCCTCACATAATCGGTCATTTCTTCACCAAATTCTTCACTTGAGTGAAGAGGAATAACAAGAGACATTATTCTTATTAATTTCCTTAAATGCTACCTCTCTAGGAGTTGGATCCTCAATTCTCATTTCGTAAGCTGTGAGAATTCCATGCAAGTTGTCCATTGTCATTTTATTTAAATCCATCATTTCTTCTATGGCACATACGTTGGGATTGAATTTTATTGGTAAGGTCCTTGGCACTTTTTGAAATACCACCCTTTCTTCAATACCTTCACCAAGTCCTCTGATTGCATTCACCACTTCGTCAATCCTTTGAAAATATGTTGCTATTATTTCCTCTTCCATCATTCTTAAGGATTCAAATTGCTTCTAAATGTTTGCAATTTTGCTCCTTGTATTTTTTCATCTCCTTGATATATGTTCCTTAGTTTATCCCACACTCATTTTGTTGTCTCACAGTGCATTACTTTTACAAATTCTGTCTTTCCTAGGCCACTTAGGATTGCATTCATTTCCTTGGCGTTTTGGTCACTTTCTTTCATTCCTTCTTGATCTTATGGTGGACCTTTCATCTATGTGTATCCATTTACCACACTTTTCCACACATAAATCCTAGTTCCATAATGTAGGTCTTCATTATTTTGCTCCAAAAGAATATTTGGTTCCATCAAACAGTGGAGCGTTAGAATTTACTTCACAAGGGGCCATATGTGTGTTCTTAGAATCTACTTCAAGTTGGTTAGAGTTGTATGAAGGCCTGCTCTGATACCAATTGTTAAACACACCAAGATATTGAGAAGGTGGGGGGGGGGATCGATATCTCCTACAATTATTAATTTTTTCTTGCATCAACCACCAATTATAGTATGAATACCAACCAAGTACAATCAAGAGCACATTGAAATAGATACACCAATAGTTTATGGAAAACTCATACATACATACATACCTATATATATATATATATTAATAAATTCAATGAAGTAGATTACATCAACTTAGGTGTGATCATCCTTTGTATTTTGATCAACCTCAGTCAGTGGTAAACCATTTGGTTATCTTTTGACCTTTGTCAGTGATAAACGCTGGTTATCTTCTGCCCTTTGTCAGTGATAAACATTGGTTATATTATGCCCTCTATTAGTGATAAACACTGATTATTTATGCCCTCTATCAATGTTAGACATTGATTGTCTTTTTTTCTCTAGTTGGTATTGGTCATGCATTGATCAGTATTGAAATATTCTTGCCTCTGGTCACTTCGAATATGGACACCTTATTTATGATTCTGCACTATTATTGTCTCGATTTGATTTCACCTCTTTTCAAAATGACATGTTGTTACTAACTTCTTCACCCAATACTAAGGTCTGCTATTGTTCTTTGGCCACACCTCTAGCAACGCACTTCTAAGTAAATTTGTTTTCTTTATCCCCACAAGGTATCTCTAAAACACAATTCTGTATGTTGCTTCAGATCTACGAACTATTATGGAGATAGAACCCAACCATAATCTAGATCTCGTTTGTTGCTGTGTATAGGTACAGGAAAACACTCAACGGTAAACAGTCTTCTCTACTTGTCTCAGATCAACAAGTAGTTGATCTCTTCAAACTTTCTTGTACTCTATTTTCTTCACTTCTATTTTAGATATGATTTCCTTAGATGCTTCTGATATACATATAGGTACATAGGCGAAAATATAAGCCAACAATATTTGTCCTTGTTGTGAAAAAGATTGCACAAGGGTGATGCAATACCTCCAGTTTGACCCCTGTGGTTTATTTGATTGAACCGTGTAAAATATGTAAATGTGCTAGCATGGATTCCTAGTGTTGAGCTCAAGGCCAAGGCTCGACTAGTGAAAGGATAGGCATACATGATGTCAATGTGTTATTGGACCATTTGGTTGGTTGTTATGCTAACTTGAAAAATGTATGTAAAAGCATGTAATATGAATAATGAAATGGTCCAAGAAGGACAATGTAAGGTGCACTGGAGGGGCTATGGTTCCACCAGAGAGGAAGAGGAAAGGGGGTCTAGGGGATACCTAAGCCTTGCTACCATGTGAACTCACCCAATGCTGCCATGTGTCTTGAATAAGCCATTTATTTCCTTGTTGACTGATTAACCTCTCCTTTGAATGCATGTGGGTGAGGCTGGTGGGAAAATCACCTCACAGAGTTATGGAAGCATGGGGGAGGTGACAATGTTGTCATCCATCCTTTCATCTTCTTTCCCATACTGTGAGGAATTCATCCTTCATGTGCTCATCCAAGGATACCGAGATTCACGCTAGAAGGGAGGGAGACATTATTTTACCCATGCACAAGATCACATTCAAGGATTCGTTTTTTATTAACTGATTCATGGATTGATTAATTCATTCATTCCCTCACCTAGGAAGGCAAGTCATTCTTCCACCCATGTGCTGGTTTCGGCACTGGAAATTCTTCGGTGCGTCCATTCAGGAGGCATGAGAGGATGCAGTGATCTATGTTTTTGTTGGGATAGGTTGTGTGTTAACCTATAATTTGAATTGAGTTGTGGATGAGAGAGAATCCTATAGCTATTCCTTCTCCCTGGTGGACTCATAGCCTGACACGGGGGTAGCCTGTGAAGCTAAAATAATATAGGTGAGCAGATTGCCTATGGTTGGGTGGAAAAGTTCCATTACACAGTTGGTTTCCTTGGATCAGTATCGATTCAGATAAATGTCCTTGTGTATTTAATGGATGCCTGTGTATAAACATGTTTGTGTTTGCATGAATTGTGTATATGGAGCAGTTATGTCCCTGTTGTGTATGTTTAATGGAATATGCACATATTCTTTAAGTTCGTGAAGGCATAATATGGATATCAGAGGCATGTATTCGTGCCTTAGTCCTATGCATGAAACAACTAAGTGTTAAGCTTCCAAATCGAAAGAATTATGCAAAGTTTCCATGGCCAAAATCGCAGTGAAAATGCCTAAAGTCAAAGGGAGAATTCTCGGTAAAAAAATTTCGTTAACAAAGTGTTCATTGCCGAATTGTCAAAGTGTCAATGTTTTGATGCCAATATTGGCGTTAGAAGGGTCATTTGGAGGTTGATGTTCAATGGTGTTGACTTTCGAGATCCAATGTACAGATGTTAGGGCAGGCCAATAAGAGGCATTTTCATGGAAGAGCAATTTTGTAATTCTGACTTCCGAGTCCCAAAGTTTGAAAAGTCGGATTCGGAAAGTTGCGGGTGATTTTGTTGGAATTGGGTTGTGGGTCCAACTTCCAACTCCTGAAGTATGAAAAGTTGGAGTTAGGAAGTTGGGGTGGTTTGGTTTGAATCCATTGTGTAGTGCCAATGTTCGACTTCCAATTTCGGAAAGGTCGAGTGCTGACATTTGAGTCGAGGAGTCGGGGGTGATTTTGTTGGAAATCAAGTTGTGGTTCTGACTTCGGAATTTTGAAGTCTGAAAAGTCAGAGTTGGCAAGTCGGGGGTGTTTTTGTTGGAGATCGGGTTATGGATCCAGATTCTGATTTTCGAAGTCTAAAAAGTTGGAGTCAGGAAGTTGGGGTGTTTTGGTTGAAAGTCGGTGTGCAGTGTCGATTTCCGAATCCAATGTCTAGAAGGTTGAGTGATGAATTTGGACTTGGGGAGTCGAGGATGATTTCGTTGGAATCTGTTTTGTGGTTTCAACTTCCAACTCCCAATGTTGGAAAGGTTGAGTGACGGTGTCGGAGTTCGGAAGTTGGGGTGGATTCGTTGAAATGTATTTTTGAGGTTCTGACTTTCGACTCTCGATGTAGATAATATGTAAGTGAGGAGTTCTTTGATGAGATTTGTTTTACAGTTCTGGCTTATGACTCTTGATGTACGGAAGGTATTAGTCGTAGCCAACAAGTCAAGAAGGTTTCTTTTGGAGGCTCGGTATTCGTTCTAACTTTCGATTCTTGGCGTACAAAATCTGGTAGTCAGAATCGACAAGTCGAGGAGGTTGTTGTTAAAGACGAGTTGTACAATTATGAGTTTTGATACCTAATAGTGGAACTTAGAAATCGAGAAGGTGAATTGAATATGGTTCGCGGGGGTTCCAATCTCCGATTTTCAATGTACGGATGTCAGAAATGTCAGAAAAGTAAACAATTTGGAAATTAGCCGTCAGAAGTGGAACTTAATAGTCGAGATTGAGAATTAATCTTCAGGATTATTGTAAAGCTAATAAAAGGGTTGATTATCTAAGATTAAGGTGTTAATTAGCTTGGTGCATGTGTTCCACAATTTATAGATTTGGATTTAGTTGTGGGGCGTAATTTGGAAGCTTGGTTTCACGGGATGATCCCTCTGATGATCGAATTGGTCGAGAGGAGTCATGACAAATGGTATCAAAGAAAGAAAAATCATAGAAGGGACAGTCGAAGGAGTTCCCTATAACCTTAAAATACCACCAAGGTGATCAACGACGTGACAGAGTGGTATCATAACTAAGGTTTGAACACTCCTTGCAGGAAGAAATTGGAGATGGTTCTGGAGAAGTTTGGGTTCTCTTAAAGTGGCAAATGCGAATTTCCATGTGGTTAAGAGGTACGGTGTGGCAGAGCACGTGAGTAAGAGGTCTGATGTGGAGAATCTGCATGCGAAAGGAGTTATATGCATAAAGGTAATGAAGGTTGGTCGCACTACGTGTAGGAAATCGACGTCCTACATAAATGGGGTAGGTACTGTGTAGTTATAATCTAAACAAGTGTTTTAGATGTTCTTGAAATCTTGGGAAGAAAGTTATTATGACTTGTTTTTACAAATAAGGGTCAATTTGGGTTGTTTCCAAAATGCATGATAATTTTATTTATGAGCATGGATACTCCGTTGATAGTATCATGGTGATTCATGTTAACATGTGAGGAAAACATGTTGAATGGATAAGAATGCATTGAAGTAATCATGTGTTCAGTATGTGCCATTTGAATTGCAAGGAAGAATCATGTGGGTTCTATATTATTGGTTATGGATATTGTATTCCATAATTGCATGCTCAACAAAGTAAAGGAGTATTCATCTTGGAAGAGTGATGGATGAATCATCCTTGTGGGAAATTTCATGTATGTATGTGGGATGTCATGTGGTTCGTGATAGTGGTAGAGAATTCATGCAAAGGCTTCTATTCAATGAATGAGACATTCCCCTCTGTGAATCAATGGTGTAGTTCAGAATTATGGCAAGTATTCCCTTGGGAAAGGAAAGCAAGTATCATGGTTGAATGAATCCCAGGGACATTTAATGGACATTGGAAAGACTCCATGTTAGTTATTTTACTTGGGACCTTTTTCTAAAAGAATAACAAGCACAACAATACATCAAAGATACACTAGATAAACAAGACACAAAGATTTTCATCGGGAAACCATAAAGGGAAAACCCCACAAACTTCCTTAGAATAGTTCCGTCACAAAGATAAGATGACAAGATAGAATAACCCAAGAAAAATATACCTACGACAGATTTTTGTCCCTCCTCTTCCTCTCTCTCCGAAGGCGCACTCAGATAGAAGGGAGAGTTGAAGGAGTTCCCTATAACCTTAAAATACCACCAAGGTGATCAACGATGTGACAGAGTGGTATCATAACTAAGGTTTGAACACTCCTATGCTTACCTTTGGGATGATGATAGTCCCTTCTGCTTTTCTTGGAGTGTACTATGAGAGCTTGATCTTCACTTCCCATCTTTTCTTCTCGGGTTACTATTCGAGCTTCTTCTTGTGAGCATTCCTCCCACAGTCTACTGAAGGTGACTAGCTTTCTTCTAGCACAAATCCCTTGAATGAAGGAGTCCCATGACCTAGGGAGACCATTCAAGGTGGTCATCACAATCTCTACATTCTCCACTTCTTCATCTACTGCTTCAAGTTGTTCTTTGATCTAGGAGACCCTTGTAAAGTATGACTGTATGGTCTCTACATTCTGGATCTTCACATTCTTCAATTGATTTCTCAAAGTCATCTTCTGATTTATGTTCTTCCCTTCAAATAGTTTGGTCAAGGCATCAAACATCTCTTTAGTTGTCTTTAGGGAGGACACTTGTGATATGAGGTGATCCTTTATTGAATCAACAATAATCCTCTTAGCCTTGATCAATTTCTTCTTGTGTAAGGCCTTAGCCTCATCTCCCTCTGGAACTGGAACCTCTCCACTAATGTAGGAGTCCAATTCATTTTCTTCAAGAACTAGTGAGATCCTATACTTCCATGCTCGGAAGTTGTCAGCCCCCTCAAGCTTTTCATCAAGCTTGATGTGATGAGACATCTTAACTAAGAACCTCAAATGGAAATACAAAATATTTATATCTGACCAATTTGAGAAGCTGAAAACTGGATTTGGAGCTGATTTTTTGCAGTGCTGGTTTTCTGGTTCCGGGGCAAATTAGGGTTTGAATTTCTCGGAGTTCTACCCAACCAAAAACTTTCATCTTGATCTCTAGACTTCGATTTTGAGGAGGAGAGTAAACCTATGCTAGGCTCACTAAAAAATTCCACTTCTATGAAAAGCCCTTATTTCCTAATGTAGTGGTAGGTCAAAAACTGAAAAAGCTCAGAATCAGATTCTGCTTCGACAGAAAGATGCGCCTTTCAATGGAGAGCTAGCCTAGCCTCCTTTTGTTGATGGATTGTGGAGAGAGACCCAAAAAGTAATAAGCCCTAGCTTCCGCAGCTGCACAGTGTCTTCTTCTCAGGTTAGCTTTGATACCATGTTAGATTTTTATCATTTAAGCAATATGATCTTAGGATTTTATCTGAGAGAATAACATGCACAACAATCAATCACAAGAGACAATAGACACAAAAATTTTCCTTGGGGAAACCATAAAGGAGAAAACCCCGCAACTTCCTCAGAGATAGAATGAGCACCAATGGCAGTAGTAAAACCCAAAGACAAAAAGATGATCTCCAACAGTTGTTCTCTCTCTCACTTAAGCAAGCTTCTTCTCTCTCACCTATGCGCTATAGCTGGGTGAGTGTGTGTTTGAAATAGACAGTCTCACTCTCTATTTATACTAGTTTCTGGCTTGATAATCACTTACCAGGGCTGACTTCTCTAGGAGAGTCTAATAACCCTAGTGCCCCACAACTGTGGGGACTTTGCCCCCTGATCAACAAGGGGGGTTAACCTCTATGACTTTACATGACTTGATTACATTAATGATTCTCCCGATAGGAACATCGCAGATCAATGAAATACAATATATGACATATACAAGTGAATACATTCCGAAGTTACAAATACATCAACATGCATTTGCATTGTTTATGCCTTGTATGTTTTAATGCATTTTTTCCTAAGTTCATGGAGGCTAGAATCCTGTTACAGAGTCAAAATGCATCTGACTTAGCGTTTCCGCCCCTTGAAATCCGCTTGGGAAAGGTGGAAGGCGGAAATCGGAAAAGAGCAGTTGAAACAAGGTAGAATGTGGGTTTTCCGCACTCGGGATTTGCTTGCGGGAAGCGGAGCGAACAAGCATAAAAGTGCAGAAAATTTCTAAGGAAAAAGTGACTTTCCGATGTTCGAAGTCCAAGGTCAGAAAGCGGAAGTCGGAAGTGTAGAAAAAGGATAAAGGTTTCCGTCGTTTGAATAGTTTTTCGATTCTCGGGTTCCGCATTGGAGGGCGGAAAGGTGGGAGGCGGGAGGCGGAAAATAGGAATAGGGTTAAGGCCGAAAGATGTTTTTCCAACTTCCAAGTTCCGAAGGCAAAAGGGCAAAAGGCGAGAGGTGGAAGGTCGCTAAGCGATTTCCTTAAATGTCGATTCTTTGATTTCTGAGTTCCGGGTGGAAGGCGGAAAGGAAGAAGGCGGAAGGTGGAAAGATGGTCAAAGGATTCTGTTGAATGTTGATTCTCCGATTTTCGAGTTCTGGGCAAAAGGCAGAAAGGCGGAAGACAGAAAGATGGTCAAAGGATTCCGTCGAACGTTAATTCTTTGATTTCTGAGTTTCGAGTGAAAGGAAGAAAGATAGTCAAAGGATTTCGTCGAATGTTGATTCTCCGATTTCCGAGTTTCGGGGAAAAGGCGGAAAGATGGTCAAAGGATTCTGTCGACCATTGATTCTCCAATTTTCAAGGTCCAGGCGAAAGGCAGAATGGCGAAAGGTGAAAACATGGTCAAAGGATTTCGTCAAACATTGTGATTCTGACTTTCGAAGGCGGAAAGCGGAAGGGAGGAAGGCAGAATGTGGTTTGTATGACCCCGTCACACGCTATGCTTCCGATTCCCTATTGCAGTGGAAAGGTGAAAAGGGGAGTGCAGAGGGCGGAGTGCGAAAAGGATAGGTCCAGTGCAGAAAAATTTGTTTCCGGTCGCAGAAGGGATATATGAAGGGTGAAACAACTTATATGGTGGTTCCTAAGCATGATATTTAATGTTGAAGAGTGTGTTAATGACCATGCCCTGTGTTTCGAAAGAAGAACATGGTTCTTTATAATTTTTTTAAAATTATCCGCATTATGGGGTATGAGGACATTACAACATCTATTTGTCATAGGAAGTTTCTACAGATCCAACCCTTTTTCATGATGGGTGTAGGCATAGATCTCATTCGGGTCTTCATCATATCAACGAGCAAGCCATCACGTAGGTACAGACCAAGACCATTCTTTACATTGCCACTGCAATAACCTGCGTCTCCTATCGTCTTCTCTTCGTATTAGATCATCACGTAGGTACATCTCTAGACCTTCTTTACGTTTCCTACCATCATCTCATCGTCATCGCACAGATACTGTCCAGGACCTTCTTTACATTGCCACGATAATAACCTGCATTTCCTAGCTTTATCTTTTCGTATCCAGGTAATCTCTTTTGTCCTGCACAAAACAAAAGTAAACACACAAAGCACACATAGCACATCTCATATGTAGACCACCTACGTTCTATCACTATAGGAGTAAGCTAGGATCTTTTCATGTCATCAAGACAATCTACAGCTTCTACTATGAGAGAGTCTCCTAGGAGCACACAGTGCATTACATCTCTACACGGTCAACCTGAGTTTGACCAGTAGAGGAGAACGGCCTAGGTGCACCTATCGTGCTTCATGACCTTATCATCTCAACATGGGAACACACACATATATAGATATATATGTAAGGACGGATTACGACCGAACAACCTGCTGCACCATGGATTTTACGTTCCAGGCCAACCTCAAGGACTTATTACATTTGAACAACCTATGTTCAGGATATTTTTCATTCAGAAAACCTGCGTACCATGCTAGGGCTCTTTTTACACTCGGACAACCCACAATACTAATTACATCAGAATAACCTGCGTACTATGCCATGACTCATATTTACATTTGGATAACCCATCTCAGGACTTATTACGTCTGAGTAACCTACGTTTCACGCTAGGACTCGTATTTACACTCAAACAGCCTACAAGACTGATTACGTCTGAGCATCCTGCTACACCAGGATCATCTCTACTCGGACAACCTATTTCATTTCCCATGTGAGATATCATGCATCTGCGTCTTCAGGTCTCTCGTTATTTCTAGCATAGAAACATATCAGGACTAATTACATCCAAGGATAACCTGCAAGCTTCGCCAGGACTGATTACAACTGAGGACAACCTACATGATTGATTACGTCTGAGCAACCTACGATATTCGCCAGGATTTAACGCCCAGACAACTAGTGTCTCCACTATGCTAGAACTCATCGCTCCCTCTTTCGACAGGTCTCATTCTGGATCTCACCATGTCTTTCTCTGAAGTACTCGGACTTCACTCTGGCTATTTCTAGCATAGAATCACATCAGGACTGATTATGTCCAAGTATAACCTATGAGTTTTTCTAAGACTGATTACATCTCAGGACAACCTACAGAACTGATTACATCTGAGCAACCTATGAACTTTGCCAAGATTTTTACATTCGGATAACTCGTATCTCTAGCTATGCTAGAATTCATCACTCCCTCTTTCAAGGGGCCTTGATCTGGATCACATACTAGAGCTTCACTACTCCTCTCTGCATCATACAAAAATGCAAGTCAGATCAATCAAATCAAATACTAGCTTTTAAAAACATACTACCTCACAACTAGTCGAGCAAGTGGAAACATATTCTGCCTTGGATTTACTCATCCCCATGCAGGAATGCATCATGCCAAACCCATCTATCATACCAGATCTCAAACTGAAGAAGCAACCCAATGTTCTCTTCTTCTTAGAGGCGCTGTCTGTGCTATCTGAATCAACATAACCGCGCAGGTTAGTCTTCTGATTCGTATAATACTTGATCCCATACTCAATTGTACCCTTCAGGTACCTCACTACATGCTTTGCAACAACCAGGTGAACATGTCTTGGATCCGTCAGGAACTAGCTCAGGGTGTTCACAGCAAAGTATATGTCTGGTCTCGTATTCATTAAGCACATCAATGATCCAAACATTCGACGATACATCGTGGCATCAAGTGACTCTGGTGAAGCATCACACAAAAGCTTCAAGTTCGATGCCATAGGTGCGGATATTGTCTTGTGGTCCAACATTCCGAATTTCTTCAGAATATCAATTGCATACTTTCCTTGACCAAGGAAAATCCCATCTGCATTCTGTCACACCTCCATACCTAAGAAGTAGTGCATCATCCCTAGATCTTTCATTTCGAACTTGGTGGCAGGTCTCCTCCTTGCATCTTCAATGAGTTCGTCCTCTCCTATCAGGAACATGACATCGACATATAGCAGGATCATCATTGGTCTTCCACCTTCAACCTTGAAGTAAAGGTTGGAATCCACTTTACCCTTAGTAAATCCTAGGCCCATTAGGAAGTTGTCCATCCTGTTGTACCATGTCGATTTTGAGGATCTTCTGCAATCACTCCCTCTGAAGCGGAGCATCAGTTTCCCTCTGCCTTTCATAGTCTATGTATTGAAACATTTTGTACTGGAGTGACAAGTAGCTTCCTCTGTTATTGATCATCTATGTATCCATCTAAGGTCACTGGATACCAAGATCCTCTATCTTGAACTTTGTTGAAAAGTTACTCTTGCACCCATATGTGAGCTTGTTGTTCTCTATACACTTTCATCTTCAACCTTGTAGCAAAGGTTAAGATCTCAATCACTCTAGGTGATCTTCAATCTCCTCATGTAATTGCATGTGCTATCCCATGGGTGCCTTCTAAGCTCATACAATGCCTTCTTTAATTTGCACACAAGTCTGCTTGTCATGTGTCTCAACTCCCAGTGGTTGCTCTACGTACACTTCCTCCCAGAATACACCATTCAAGAATGTTGTCTTGATATCCAACTGGTGTATATCCCATCTCATACTTGCACGTATGGATCTAATGGAAGTGTACCTCGCAACTGGTGCAAATGTCTCCTTGTAGTCTATGCCTTCTTTCAGTGAGAAGCCTTGTGCTACGAATCTTGCCTTGTATCCCACGATGTTGTCATCTACTGCATGCTAGATCTTGTAGATCCATATGGAAGACATTACAGACTTCCCTTCAGGTTTCGAAACCACATCCTAGATATCATTCCCCATGATCAACTGGTAATCTTTGATCATAGTCTCCTTCCCTTTCTTCTTGTCTACTTCTTCATAGCTGAAAGTATTTGCACCAATGATTTCATTCAAGTGTGTCACATAATTGGAGTGTGTCCGAGGCCTCTTACTTTATTTGGAAGTAATCCAATACTATTCTTTATCTTGGATGATCTCTTGCGCCCAATATGGTCTTCATTTCTCGAGGTGGATCTACCTTTCTCTTTATCTTCTTCTGAAGCTCTTTATTTTTCCATGGCGTCTCGGACTCGGGGATCTTCAGGTTCTTCTTATGAACTGTCACTACTTGTTCTTCGGAACGATCTACAAGTCAAGTTCAATTGCATGATTAGAAACATCTCGAAACTTCCAAAATATATGTCACACAGTCATGCAACTATCTTATCCAATGTTACAACATTCACACACATACAACAACTTCTAGATTCCTTCTACCCCAATGTTATTAAGAGTGTGTACTACTCCTAATATTTTGGCAAAGAGGTCTCGATCTAGATAAGTAGCAATGGAATGTTGTCCATCATCATTGACTTCTTACCCATCATGTGCAATTCAGTAGTATAAATGCAAACACTCAAACATGCATAACACATCAACTGAATATAAACAAGTGTACAACCAAACAATATCATGAAATGACAATTGAACACTTATCTTTGTTTGTTTGGTGGGTAGAATCCTTCTTAATACTTTTGTCCTTGCAAGAATAACTAGAGTCGTATACTTCATCTTCTTATTCTTTCACAACTGCATCCTTTCTTATCCAAATAATGAGATGGATAAGAGGTTCTTCATGAGTTGAATCCTCCTGGATTAAAGTACATATTCCTCGTCGCTTGAGGAATATTCTCTTTCTTCTTTAAATCATGAGAGCTTGATCTTCAGTTGCTCCCATCTTCTCTTCTCTTGTTATGAGTCGAGATTCTTCTTGTGTGCACTCTTCCCAGAGTCTACTGAAGGTAATCAAATTCCTTCTGAAACATATTCAAGGTGGTCATAACAATCTCTTCTTCTTCTTCGACTGCTTCAAGTTGTTCCTTGAATTGAGCAACCCTTGTGAAGTAAGACTGCATGGTCTCTCTGTTCTGTATCTTCACATTCTTCAATTGGTTCCTCAATGTCATTTTCCGATTGATGTTATTTCCTTCAAACAACTTCGTTAAAGAATCGAACACTTCCTTTGGTGTCTTTAAGGATGACACACGACGGATGAGATGATCCTTAATAGAATATGCAATGATTCTCTTGGATCTATCCTTAGCCTCATCTCCCTCAGGATCTTAGAACCTCCTTATCGATCCAAGTAATTTTCTTCAAGGATCAGGGAGATCCTATACTTCCATGCTTGGAAGTTGTCAGCTTCACCAATCTTATCATCAATCCAGGTGTGATTATTCATTTTGAAATGAGAACCTCAAATGGAAATAGCAAGGATTTAGATCTTACCGATTTGAGGTGTCCGACCTGGTTCCAGAGCTGGCTGATCTAGGGTTTGTCAGAGAAACCCTAATTTCTCAAACTTGGAATTTTAAACTTATTATTGGACATAAATATGTGCCTATTCAAGGCGAGTTTTCCAGTGTACTCATTTTCTGAAAACAATGGTGGGAAGCTCTCGGAACAAGAAGCCCTAGTTTTTCCAATTTCTTCTACAAAATTGTTTGATATTGATTCTGTTGTATCTCTGAATTTTCTACTCCTTATAGTTTAAAACTTTGTACCGAGATATCATGATATGTATTATTTCCAACCCCATAGGTTAGAGCAAAATTGGATTCTCCAAGTGGGACATATGTTGAGTTTCCTAAGGTGAATGTTTTAAGGATTTTTCAACATAGTGAACTTGTACGAACTACCACGTGTCATTGTTTCACAATTTGGGTCTGAAAAATAGATCAAATAAATTACAGTTCATGCCCTACCTGGAACATCTTGCTAAATTTCATTTGGACCTTCCTAGCCCGAGATATAGCAATTATCCCTAGGTCACATGTTTATGACTGTATTCAGGAGGAGGTTGGAACCCTGATTTGGAGGAATCATATCTCTTGAAGTATAGACAATATAAGGCTGAAACTTTTACACAAGGTACATAAAGATTTCATCTTCGGCCTGTAAAAGTTTTAGATCATGATCCTTCTCCAATATCGAGTTGTAGCAAAAGTTCCAAGATGACTATTAGGGTTTTCAAGCATGAAACCCTAATTTCCAGCAGCTACCATTGTAGTTGTATTTCGGCTGCATAGTGCCTTCTTTTAGAGTGGATCTGATGCCATGTTATTTTTTCTAAGTTATTTTAGGTAGGATATTTATTTGAAAGAATAACAAGCACACCAGTACATCAAATATACACAAGATAAACAAGACACAAAGATTTTCATCAGGGAAACCATAAAGGAGAAAACCCTACAAACTTCCTCAGAATAGTTCTGTCACAAATGAAGAGGCCACCTCCCTATTTATATTCTTCCGTTGAGTTGTTAACTCAACCACTAGGTCGGCTAGGTTACCTTTGGGGCCGACCTACCTAAGAATACTCATAAATACGTTTTACTTTATTTAACCTGGGGACTATTTCCCTGAATTACAACAGAGGGTTTATCTCAGTGACCATACACAATGATGATATCCCCAAAGGAGGAACACACATCCCTGATGGGGGCACAACAATATACAATAGTAATATACATCAGAATATCTTCTGAATTTACAATTACAACAACATCCATGTGGAGTTGGAAGGGAATAAATCACAGTGCTGGTAAATGCTAGGAATTCCAAGAAAGGTCAAGTGATCGTGATCGGAATTGTTCAAAGCAATTGGAGCAGCAGGGCTGTGTGAGAATAGTGCAATGAAGCTGTTGTAGTGACCGAGGAAAGATACAAAGGGATGATAAGTTGGCTATAGTAGAATTTGGAGGATGATCTCCATGAAGCAATGTTGATAAAAAGGGAAATTTCTCACCTTATACTATTCATGTTTATAGCATAATGATTGAATCCTTAGTAGTAGCAAGTATAAATGTTGTACATGTGTATGAGTAATGAATTGCTACTTGGTGAGAAAATCATAGCTAATCCTTTGAGTGCTTGGCAGAGAGGCCATGAAATTAGATCATCTATGGCGTGGAAGAGGAATTCCATGCTATAATGAGGAATTGGAAAAGGAGAACCCTTCAATCCTTATCTTGCTGATATAATTATGTTTTCTGAGTTTTATGTCTAGAAATTTGGCATAGGAATGTTGGATATGCAAGAGAATTTGATAGTTGAAATGGATGGGAATTAGTGGGAGTATTAATAGATGATGCATAGTATATATGAATATGTTTGTGCATGTCTATGACATTGCATATTTATAAAGGTAATATGGTTTTACATATGCAATGGGCCAATAATGACAATGCTTGTGGTTGATGATGATTATGTGACCAGAGATGGTTGAATCATGGTTGAAGATGTTAAGGATGCTAGTGCATGTGACCAGTAGCATTGTCAAGAGGATATAGGACAACAAATTTGTGATCAAGAGGTTGGTGGAAGGGTCGTGTAGTCCTTGGTAAGAGGCCAACTGATAAGATAACATCAAGAGTGTTGACGACATCCATGCAGGTAATGGTTTGTTTATGATTGATTACATAAGTGTTGAAAGAGGATTGGGTAAAAATCCCTCCAACCATATTTTAATCATCATGAATTGGTTTGCATGAGATCTTAGATGCATTGATGTGAATGTCATCACACCAGGTATGCTAAGGTATGAGATAGTAAAGGAAAGGAGCCTTATTCCCTCTAACTGTTTAGAGTTTAAATGCACTTATATGAATGAATAGCATGCAACATGTGTATGTTAAGTTATGAGTTTAATAACCAGAGTAAATGAGGACTTATGGTCTTGTTGTGGTAGTGTATGCCATATGTAAGACCATTCAAATGTTGGGTTGTGAAGCCTGTAATGTTGCACAAGTATTCCATGAACTCCCTGCTAGTGTTGACCTAGGATGCAACCTATTTTCCAACAAACAGGGAGTTAGTGAAATCCTAAGGTTGCGTTTAGGTGAAGAAGGAAGGAATCTAGATAGTTAGACATGGGCTTGGGGAGATGGTTGGGCACTGTGTGGAGGCATTGGCTGGGATACCCAAATCACCATGGCATGACACATGTGTAGGCACATAAAATGTTGTAGAGAAATTTTGGAGTGCATTGGGTGCATGAAAATAAGTGAATTATGTGCATTAAAGGATTATGTAAATCCATGTTTAGGCATGCATATATGTGGGCACATGTGGTAGATGCATTGTGTGAATGCATGGTTGTGAAATATCTTTCATTGCAATTCATCAATAACTGAAGTGATGAATTATTGACATTCTGATATCATTTCATGAGCTATTATGGATGCAGGGGAAATAATTGCATGAAGAAGGTGGTCATGTTCTATGGGCTGCCGAAAATGTTCTAATTGGGAGGGCAGAGTCCCATGAGAGGATATGATTATGTAGTCAATGATTATTAAAACTTTATTTTATTGCATCTTGAGGATGCTTGATGTGTTGGTAATGCATATATGGTGCATGAAATTTTATTACAATTAAAATGTTGACACTTAAAAATGATTTAATTATTGGTGTTATAATTCTGAATCCATTTCATGACTTCCATGTGTAATGCAATGAAGTTTAAATTGCTGAAAACACTAATTATTGTTTGGATGATTGGAAAACCCAGATCATAGGTAGAATCGTCTTGGACATGGAAATGTGTGTAAGTCCATGGTAAAGGATGGAAGATACCATGTTTAAAATCCAAACGCTATGAGATGGATCTCGTTGACATGAAAATTTGTTCCATTGGAAAACAAAGTTATAAATTTAACATTTGGAAATTTGCTCGTGACTGTTTGGGTGATACAAGATTGTGTTAAGGAAACATGTCGTAGGTGGATTTCCAGGTTATGGATGATGGTGCAAAACTGTGAGGGACATTGTGCTGCCACTTACCAGAGATAAACGATATGAGCATGGAATCATGTCTAAGTAAATTTAATTTATGTAGAAGATAGAATCATGAATTTATAATTGAATTTGATTAGTAATGTATTGATAAATGGTATGTTATTGATTGTTTGACAGTTGTGAATTGTGTCAGGTGAACACGTTGTAGGAAGACCATGTGATATGAGCTGCAAGATCCAAACAATATGAGAATTACTGCATGGTTAAACAAATTTTATTTCTGTAGAGAAACATAATTGTAATTCGGATTTGAATTTAAGTATTGACATTGTTAACTATTTGGAAATTTGTGAATTGTGTTAGGAGGACACGTTGCAGTAGGACCATGTGTTATGTCCTACAAGATCCAAATGTTATGAGATTGACCTCAGGGTTAAATGAATTTAATTTTTGTAGGAGACAATTATAAATTCATCTTTTAAATTTGATTATTGATTTTATTAATTGTTTGTCTATTGATGAATCGTGTCAAGAGGAGGCGCTACAAGAATCCATGCATTGTTGCCTGTAAAAGACAAACATCATGAGAAGAATTTCATGTTTGAGAAACTTGGTTTCTGTGTGAAACACACTTGAAATTGATTAATTGAAATCGTTATGATAAATATCTCATGGGAATATTGGGATAGAATGTGTTATGCTTCTGCTATAAGTTTTTGTTTAAAATTTTAATAAGATCTCATATGAATTGTGTGTTGGTATGTGACGCAGGTGGGATGATGAAAATATGCCAGTGGGGCATGTGTTGGTCATTGAATTTGAAGGTGAAAGAGAAAAAACAAGGAGGGCTTGGGTTTGAGAACCCTGTGCATTTCCTTGCATGTGCTTGTCTCTATGTAGTGCCATTAAACCCAGTAAGAACAAGGGTACTCAGGAGGATCATAAAGGTAACATCATTTTCTTGAGTGAGTGGATATTGAAGGGTTGGAAAGGATGGGTATGCCTAAGGGACTGGGTAGGTAGAGAAGGGGTAGCATCGCCAAAAGCCAAATATTATCAGATGGGATGTGTACGACCAAGGGATAGAGTAGGAATAGAAGGGGTACCATCCTTGTATTATGTGAATGGATATTGAGGGGCTGTACTAGTATATAGTTCAGTGAGTACCTATAGAGTTACTGAGGAAACCACTAGTTGCATAGGAGAGGGGGCCATGTAGATATTAATTTTTTATTTCCTGATAAACCCAACAGAGGTGTTGGCTTGGCAATGGTTGTTGTATTGCTTGATAAAACCAGCATAGGTGTTGGACTGACAATAGATAATGGAATGCCTGGTAAACCTAGTTAGCATACTATCTTTGCATTGGATTGGTTAAGAGTTATTGGAATCCTTGATAAACCTCGTCAACGTACTAGCTTGGAATTGGATTGGTTAATGGTTATTGGAATGCCTGATAAACTCAGTCAGCGTAATGGCTTGTCATTGGTCATTTGGATGTGGTGGTGCAGCCAACGTGCTGGCCAACCATTGTTTACAATATATGTGCACATGTGATACCTATGGAGTTGCATGAAGATTCTTATGCAAAAAAGTATTTGGTTTATTTTGTATCTCCTTGTTGATTTAGTGTGAATATACATGTGTATATGATTTGGATATGGTTTTTAAAATCTTATTAAGAGATGAATTCTATGAGAAGGGGTCTAACATGTGAATCGATTCATTATTTGATCATAAGTATTGTTGGATATGAGGACCTTGAAGACATAATGGAGATGCAAGTATGAGCAGCTAAAGATTGGAAAGAGATCCAATGGGTGTCGATGCAGAAAGGCATCATGTGAACAACTGGAAGTTGAAAACATTGTAAATGCAACCAAAGAAAAGGGCCTAGAACCCTGCTGGAAAGGAAAGAGAACACTGACGATGGTGTATCTACGACCCAACATGATATTGTAGTCTAGATGGGCATCGATGACTTCAATATCGATCATTACCATTTTTCCCCCAAGCTCGATGGGAACATTCTAGTACGATCCTCATGGTTGGGATGGCCATCCATCATATGCGTGGAAAGCGATATAGGATGGGACTAACTTAGTCGAGCCCGATATTATCCAAACATTAGAAGACATGATGCAAGTGGATGTGCCTTCATCGATGAATGCTAATGTTCTTTACGATGACTAGGACTTGAAATGCGACTGATGAGGGTAGTCGTGGTTCACCTTTATCTAGATAAAAATTCTTGAGGCATGAGTCCGAAGGATTAACAGCGTTGAGTGCATTCAATAGTGCCTTGGGTTGCACTGGGAAATATTGAAGCACCTCTAAGGTGGACATGGTGGAGGGAGATTGTGCAAAGTCATCCACAATACTGTAACTGTGGGCAGATTTCATATGAGGGTTATGAGGATATGTCGAAGTGGTGCCTTTGGTATCCAAGCGATTTGTTATGTGTTTGGTCGTGGGATCTGAAAGGGCCTCCTGAAAGGATATGATCCTTTTCAATGACCGAGGAGGAATTAGGACTAGTATATCCTTTGGCATGAGTCTAACGGTTGACAGATGTCAAATTCATGAATTGTTTTTGAAATGAACCATCACCTAAAGGGTGGGGGTCTATTTGTTGGGTGATAAATCCTTTATTGACAAAGGGTTGTTGCAAGGAAACTTGCTAGGGTTGTGTGTGGAAGGTGCCTGAGGAGGGATGATTATGATCTTTTTCTTTGCTTCCACCAACTATTGGCAGTCAAGGATAAGTGGGAAATGGTGAGTATAGTGGTCATACTCACCACATATCAAGTAAGAGTAGTTGTTCCTCGTATTTTTGTTTCTTCCTTGTTTGAGGGCATTACCCTCTCAGCCTTGTGGTTTTCTCGAATTCTAGTTCTACTGGGAAGGGGGATATCCCCCTCGCCCTTGTTGTTTGGTATGTTTGTTCTTTCCCTTCTTTTTCCCATGATTAAAAGGACTCATGGGATTTGCAATGTTCAATTACTCAAACTATTGAGTTTGATGTTGGAAATAAGGTTGGAATAAATTAACCCCCATATGAGGCATGGGGGTCGAACCAAGAGGAAATAGGTAAGGATAGTAAGGGTTATACCCAAACAAAGGGATATAGGTTGGTTTTTATCCATATGATGTGGATGTAGGAGCAGGTTGTGCCATTTGCAATGTGGGAACATGTTGTTCTTGAATTGTATTTGGGTAAGTAGGGTTGTAGGGGTCATACTAGGGATATCCAAATGGGGGATTTGGCACAATAGTAGGGGGAGACGACATAGTGGAGATGGGAGGATACTGCACTGCCATAGGGGGTTGTGCAAGCGATGGGTGTGGGGGAACCTTACCATGGGAGGGAATGGACACAATAATCCCATCTGTTGAATGTGACGTCCCTGCAACGGGGGGGGGGGGGGCTAAGGACCGATGTCAAAGGGAATTGGGTAGGATGGTGTATAGGTACCTATATTGGGAATAGATGAGATCAAAGCGCTGGGCCTTTAGGATGGCATCTTCCTTATATTGTGGCATGGAGGTAGCCACATCCTTTGCAAGAGTTGGTTGGAATGAAGGAACCAATCCAAAAGGAAATGAGGTTGAATATCGATTTTGCACAACATGCAGCTACGACGCCACTTCTGGATATGGTCCCCAATGTGGGTTGCAGTGTTTTGCCAAAATTTTGTGAGAATTTCGAGGCCTAGGTCATGCCATATTGGTAACTGAAAGTAGGTGAGAAATTTGGTGGATATTGTCTTAGAAGTTGTATGAGAGGCATTAGCGAGATTCATGTACCACTTTGCAGTTGCACTTGTGAGGGTTCTTCAGAAGAGGTGGAGCCTCATCGAACCCATTACTATGTTGTTTAAGGAACACCATAGCTGGAACGATATGATATGGTTGGTCGGATCATCTCTTTATTTCCCATCAAAGTTAGGAATGTTTAAGGGGATATTTTCAGGCATATTGGGCTAGGTTGCGTCATGAGCAATGGGATCATTGACCATCTTTGGTAGCTCAAGGAGATTTAGGCTAGCCATGAATGGTAGGTTTGGGTTGGGTGTCGCCATCGTACTCTGTGTGTTAGTTCCACGAGGGGAAGAAAGGGGAATATGTGGTGGTAATATTTGTCTTCTATGATAATATGAAGATGTAGTGTGGCTTATTCCTAAATAGGGGGGAGAAGGTGGTATATTCCCTATATGGGAGGAAAACAAAGGTGAGCCTCTTTCATGGGAGGAGGAAGCAAAAGAGTCCAATCCCTCTCCAAGGGGAGAGAATAAGTCAAGCAAGGTGTTGCCTTGATCAGAGGATCTAATTAATATGGTCTGGGAACAACCCAACCAGGTGATCTCCCTCGTGTACCACAGGGAGAAAATGGGAAAACACCCCTCGAGAGAGGGGAAAGGACTTGCAGTCTAAGAGACTTCCTTAGGGGGGTTTTGTTCCTCTATGTAATACCCTCATTCATATTTTTGTGTTTGTGACTAAGTGTAGAAGTATGTATATGTAAAGGTTCTTAGTGAGGAGATTAAGGCCAAGGCCCCACCATTGAACATAATATAGAATTGTTAGTTTAGTCATGTCATGTTAGACCATGCGTCAGTGTAGCATGGTGATTTAATGTAAAATGTGAACCCGATGAAATGAAAAAAAAAATACAAGGGTTGGATGTGCAAGACCAAGCTAACGAAGGTGGAACTCGGAAAGGGAAGCCTCGTGACACCCGGGGTAATGTCTAGGCCTACTCGACTTTCACTCCCTAGTGGAACTAGCGATTTGACGCTATTATTGGTATCACTAGTGTGTCTTATCTTTCTAGTATCCCATTTATGAGAACTTACAGGTTGTTTGTGTGCTGTAGTGTGGCGTGTTAGTTTAATAACTAGCCTACAATTGGTAGTGTGAGCCTATTAATGTATTGACTATGTTAGTATATTATTAGCCTATGATTTGCTATTA
The DNA here is from genome assembly GCA_001517045.1 of Pseudotsuga menziesii. NCBI lineage: Eukaryota > Viridiplantae > Streptophyta > Pinopsida > Pinales > Pinaceae > Pseudotsuga > Pseudotsuga menziesii. The sequence goes on along the minus strand of LPNX010540086.1, from coordinate 270,891 downwards.
TTGGTACTAGTAGTTATTGTTGAAGGCCTAGGGATTGCACTATAGGTGCATTTAATGAGTGCACAAAGTGCACATGCAACCTATAGTAGAAGGTAAATTATTTATCTAGGTGGATTCCTTGATAAAGGTAAATTATTAATTTTATCTTACTGATAAGCATTTGAGTGTCATTATTTATTTAATGACATGTTTGTTGTTGTTGTAATTGTAAATTTGGAAGACAATATGATGTATATTATCATTGTATGATGTTGTACCCCCATCGGAAATGTGTTTGAATCCTTTCGGGATGTCATTATTATGTATGGACCTTGAGGTACAACCTCCATTATAAGTAAGGGCAATAGTTCCTAGTATAATATATTGTAATGTGCTTCTAGAGTATCTCTAGGAGAAGTCGACTCTGTTAGGGTTAGAAGTCAGCCTAGTCATGTTGGGAGGTTGGTCACTTGAAGGGTATAAATACGGAGGCACCCTCCCTCATTTATACACACACACACACACACACACTCAAGTCTGCATGAGGGGGGAGAGAGACAAGGGGAGAGATAGATAGTTGTAGAAGACTTATTGTTATTAAGTTTTTCCATCTTGTGATATTGTCTTAGTGATAGAACTATTATGAGTAAGTTTGCGGGGTTTTTTCCTTTATGGTTTCCCTGATGAAAATCTTTGTGTCTTGTGTATCTGCTCTATCTCGTGTATCTTGTTTTACTTGTTATTATTTCAGATAAAGATCCTAATTAAGTTAATTATATAAGAAAAACTAACATGGTATTAGAGCCTCTTTGAAAGAAGGCACTGTGCAACAACAGAAACTAGGGCTTCCTAGTTCAAGGTCTTCTCTCTACATATCATCAAGAAAAGAGAGCAAAGCTAACTCACCCTAGAGGGGCACATCTTTTGGTGGAAGAAGTTTCAATTTTTTATTGCAAGACACTACGGGAAGAAACTAGGGAATCAAGTTTTGAAGGCTTCCCACCTCAGTCTTCAGAAAAGTACCTAGTTGAGAAACTCGCCTCAAGGAGGCACATCTTTCTTTCCAAATAGAATTTCTAAATTCCGAGTTTGGAAAATTAGGGTGTCTCTAACAAATCCTAGGTCATTCAGCTCCAAAACCAGTTCGGACACCTCAAATCGGTAAGATCTGAATCTTTTCTATTTCCATTTGAGGTTCTCATTTGAAAATATAACTCACAATACTCAACTTGAGGACAAGCTTGGAGGAGTTGATAACTTCTGAGCATGGAAGTACATAATCTCCCTGATCCTTGAAGAGAATGATTTGGATCAATATATCAGTGAGGAAGTTCCAGAGTCAGAGAGAGATGAGGCTAAGGCTACTCATAAGAAGAACTTGGTTAAGGCCAATAGAATCATTGCATATTCTATTAAGGATCATCTCATCCCCAATGTGTCATACCTAAAGACACCAAAGGAAGTATTTGATGCTTTGACATAGATGTTCGAAAGAAATAACATCAATCAAAAGATGAATTTGAGGAACCAGTTGAAGAATGTGAAGATACATAATTCAGAGACTATACAGTCCTACTTCACAAGGGTTGCTCAAATCAAGGAACAACTTGAAGCAGTTGAAGAGAATGTAGAAGGAGAGATTATGATGACTAGCTTGAATGGCCTCCCAAGATCATGGGATTCACTCATTCAAGGAATCTGTGCAAGAAGGAAGCTGATATCTTTCAGCCAACTCCAAGAAGAAGGCACACAAGAAGAATCTCGGCTCATAACAAGAGAAGAAAAGATAGGATCAACTGAATATCAAGCTTGCACAACTCACACCAGAAGAAACTACAGAAATAAGGAGAACCACCATCACAACAAGAAAAAGGACAAGAAACAAAAGAAGTCCAAAAGAGATCCTTCCAACATTTGATGTTACACTTGTGATTAAAAGGGACACTTTGCAAGAGATTTTCCCAAGAACAAGGACTCATTCAACAAGAAGAAAAGACACCATGCTCACATCGTAGAAGATGATGAACCAATAAATGAAAGATTCAGAAGAGATAAGGATGATTCTTATGAAGAGTATGTTCTAGTCTCAACACTCACAGGAACTATCTCACATGGAAGCAATGATTTGATTGTGCATAGTGGGGGTATCTAAACTTATGATGGGATACAAAGAATCATTCGCCAATATGTTTGAGCATGAGTCACCTCACAAGGTGAAACTTGGAGATAATTATCAATACCCCATAAAAGAAAGTGTATAAGCTTCATATAATCTAGACTCTGGAAAATATTTGAAGATGAAAGGTGTGCTATATGTTCCAGGATTGAAGAAGAATATTCTCTCCATCTCTGCACTAGATGCAAAGGGAATGAGAGTTGCATTTGTTGATGGTCAATTTCTAATGTGGCCTAAAGGAAAGACAATAGATGATTTAACCGTAATTGGAGAACAAGATGGAGGATTGTACAAACTAAAGGGACATCTTGAACAAGCATTGGTTCATGAGTCAATAGAACCAAGTGAACTATGCCATCGAAGGCTTGCACATGTGCACTACAAAGCACTACCGGTTGCAAGTAAAGTAGTCTCAGGACTTCCATAAATCTAGGAAAAACATGAAGGCATTTGCAAAGGATGTGCACAAGGAAAGAGTGCAAAGAAGACATTTTCCAGTAGTGAAAGAAAAGCTAAAAGAATACTAGAGATAGAACACTTAGATGTATATGTCCCCATGTAATGCATCTCACTAATCGGGCATGTGTACTATGTTTCCTTTATAGATGATTTCTCACGTAAGACTTGGATATATTTCTTGAAAGGAAAAAATGAATTGTTTAGTAAGTTCAAGGAATACAAAGCCTTGGTCGAGAACCACACTGAAAGGAAGATCAAGACTCTGTGGTCAGATAATGGCGGAGATTTCACCTCGGAAGAATTCAAGGAACTCTACAGAGAGTCTGGGATTAAGAGGGAGCTAAGCACTACATACAATCCTCATCAGAATGGCATTGCGGAATGAAAGAACCAAAAACCATAATGGAAAGAACGGAAGCAATGCTAAATGACCAGGATCTTCCAATGCACCTTTGGGTAGAAGTAGCAAGGACAATTGTGTATGTACAGAACTATACTCCTCATTGAGTACTTGAAAACAAGACTCCTGAAGAATATTTCTTAGGAGAGAATCCATAAGTCATCCATCTTAGAATATTTGGTTTCCTAGTATACATACACATCCCAAAGGAGAAGAGGACCAAGATTGATCCTTCGGGGAAGAAGGGGATATTCATAGGATACATTGATACCTCAAAGGCCTACCGAATATACTTCCCAAAATTAATGAATATCGACGTCAGTAGAGATGTAAGATTTGATGAAGACTCGGCATACTCCATATCCAGGAAGCAACCTATTGAATAGGTCGAGGAACCTGAGAAAACGAGAGTCCGAGGTGCATAAATTGTACAAGCAATTCCAGAAGTGCATGAAGATCATGACATGGTAGAACCACAAGATCCTGTAGAGACACTTCATGAGAAGGACTCACAAAAGAGAAAACCAACATAGGCATGGGAACTCATACAAGAATAAAAAAGGTATGGTGCTCCAGTTGGGATGCAAAGAGAAAGGAAAATAGAAAAATATTACAACAACCATGTGGCCCTGCTATGTGACATCAATGATAAAGAACCTTCCAAATATGAAGAGTCTGCAAAGAAGAAAGAATGGAAGGATGCCATGATCGAGGAGTGTCAGTCGATTATGAAGAATTATGTCTGGGAGTTAGTTCCAAGACAGGAAAGGAAGTATGTCGTGACTTCAAAGTGGATCTACAAGATGAATCATGTTGCAGATGGTAGCATCGAGAAACACAAGGAAAGATTCATGGCGCAGGGCTTCTCACAGAAAGAAGGCATAGACTACGAGGAGACAGTTGCACTTGTAGCAAGGTATACTTCCATTAGATCTATACTTGCATTGGTTGCAATAATGAGATGGAAGATACACCAGATGGATGTTAAGACATTATTCTTAAATGGTGTATTCTAAGAGGAAGTGTACGTAGAACAATCACTGGAATTCTGTAATGTTCTCAAAAGTGACATGCATGCAAACCCTAAAAATGACATGCATGCAAACCCTAAAAGTGAGATACATGCAAACCCTAAAAGTGACATGCATGACATCTAAGCATTATTTAATGATGCATGCACCCAATTAAGTCTCCATGCACATGCATGCAAGTCAACTGCAAATTAGAAGTTAAAGTGACCTAATTAGGTCAAAAGTTAGGGTTTTCACAGTTGAAAGTTATAAAAGAAAGATAAAGTGAATGGAGACTTTACTTTTGGATTATTATTATTTTGAAGCTCTTGAGAAGCAGCACAGCGTGTGGCCACAACAGTTGGGGTTGGAGACGGCGTCTTCAGCTAACGGGATTTCGACAGTGAGACATTTGCCCTAGTCTCCTTCAGGAGAAACCATCCAGGTTTGTCACCGTATCTATTGCATTCATCATTATCCATTATTCCAGTACAAGTCCGAAGGTTATTGTAGATTCATCTGTACAGCTGGGGGCATTTAGCTAGGAAACCCTAGTCATTCACCAGGACTTTGGATCACCATATTTCTTCTGCATGCAGCTTGCATCCTCACTGATAGGATCACTCTACTGCATTGGGTGATTATCAACTATCAGATTGTCCATCCAGGGCAGCAAGCAGCAGTTTACAGGGTTGTGGGGGCATGAGGGGCAGACTGGGAGATCAATTCGCTAGGGCATCTGGGAGGTCAAAACCCTTGTATGCTTCAGCCATCCTCTTCGGCACTGGCATACCTTCCTTTTGACTTATTTCCAGCTGAAACTGACCATCCCTTTAGCAAAAAGGTCACACTTGTTTGATTCAGCCATCCGAGGGTATTGCAGCAGAAACAAGGTTATTTCTTCACTAGCTCAGCTCATCTTGCATGTGTATTCTCTCTGGAGCACATTCAGCCGACTTATCAATGGTAAGTGTTCATTCTATCCTGCAAACCCTAACCCTAATTTCAGCTATAAAATAGGAAAATTTTGCATGGCAGTTTGCATGTCCGACTATTTCAGTAAAATTGCATAGAAATAGAAAATATCAGTATTTGGGATATTACAGTGGTATCAGAGCATGATCCTTGCCAGCTGTGGGCACATAGCAATTGAATAAAAGTGCATGCATACGTGTACATGCAAATGCATGTCAGTGATGTTGGTGAAGTGCATGTCAGAACAAAGGTTTTTCTTTGCCAGCTTGTGAAAACATGAAGACAATGAGAAGGATCTTGACTGGAAATTGGCAGAGGTTAGCAGTACTTGAAGACTTGCCTCGATATCAGGAGTATCTAGCCTTGGGTGATGAGGTATGTGCAGCATTGTCCTTTCAAGATTATTACACCATCAAGTTTGGGAGCCAGCCCAAGGATTTGGATGAGGATCTCCTTAAAGGGATAGTTGGGGGAGTGAAGGAATATGGGATCGTGTTCAGACGCTCTCTCTTGTCATATGGCAATTTGGACCATAAGGAATCAGAGATTGCACCCTTGAGTCTTCTAGATGAGCACAAGGTAGAAGAGAAGGCAGCAGAGGAACTTTAGTTAGATTCACTGGAATGAGTGGAGATGCATGACACAGAGAGGATTGGTTCTATACATGCCGAGCAGTATGGAGGTTATGAGCCACATCTTGTGGAGGGACCATTAATGGTTCAGGTTGTAGATGCAAATGTGTTGATGGGAGACATATTCCAGGGACTAGCCGATACTGACAGGGATGCATCCTTTATTTTTCGAAATGGGTATAGTACAGATGTGTGGGATCTTGGTTCAGATGACACCAGTCGAGTGAGTGCCCAAGAGGATATCGCAACCTACACAGGATGCAGGACAGTTTTGACCCATGAGGGCATGAGTGGCACTCATGGTTTGAGGGGGGAGCCTTCAACAATGATTCTACATGAGCACTCAAAATTGCAGGTGACTAAGGAGAGATCTGACACAAAGGATTTGGATCAGGTATGGGATCACGAGTTGCCTTTGTGAGTTAGTGGTTTAACCATGGAGGAGGTAGTTGAGCACATCCCTTATGGACCAGCTAACAAAGAAGTGTATCCATACAAAGATTGGGTAGACAGGTATATGACGAAGATGGAGACACCGAGGTTTACAGGCTCAGTTGACATCAGTGGAGTTGCTATGGAGGAGAGGGCCGACCTCCTCTTCCAGGAGTTTTTTCGAGGGATGCTTAGGTTTGGAGGCATGAAGGAGCAGTCTTCTGAGGAGTTTGTCAAACTTATGATTGCTTGGCTCATTAAGGGCATTCAGATGGATTTTGGTATCAATCAAACGGTTGTTTGGGATCCTGGTATCAAGGGGTCAATTCATGATTGGGTGGCAAGGAGGCATGAGGTGATCCAGTGGTTTATATGGGATCCTAGTATTGGTGTCCGGATGCATTTTTTAGTTGACAGTTGTCGATTGCTTGAGGACAAGCAATCTTTGGCGAGGGAGGACTGTAATGTTCCCAAAAGTGACATGCATGCAAACCCTAAAAGTGACATGCATGACATCTAAAGCATTATTTAATGATGCATGCACCCAATTAAGTCGCCATGCACATGCATGCAAATCAATTGCAAATTAGAAGTTAAAGTGACCTAATTAGGTCAAAAGTTAGGGTTTTCGCAGTTGAAAGTTATAAAAGAAAGATAAAGTGAATGGAGACTTTACTTTTGGATTATTATTATTTTGGAGCTCTTGAGAAGCAGCACAGCGTGCGGCCACAACAGTTGGGGTTGGACACGACGTCTTCAGCTAACAGGATTTTGACAGTGAGACATCTGCCCTAGTCTCCTTCAGGATAAACCATCCAGGTTTGTCACCGTATCTATTGCATTCATCATTATCCAGTATTCCAGTATAAGTCCGAAGGTTATTGCAGATTCATCCGTACATCTGGGGGCATTTAGCTGGGAAACCCTAGTCATTCACTAGGACTCTGGATCACTATATATTTATTCCGCATACAGCCTGCATCCTCAATGATAGGACCACTCTACTGCATTGGGTGATTATCAGCTATCAGATTGTCCATCTGAGGCAGTGAGCAGCAGTTTACAGGGTTGTGGGGGCGTGAGCAGTAGACTCGGAGATCAATTCACTAGGGCATCTGGGAGGTGTTGCCGCCTTTCACACACCTAGTTCACGTGGCAAAAATCTTCAAGCCACTCGATGTGTCCTTGGGGGCAAGTCTCGAGTTAAGGCTGTCACCTTGTTCTTGACTCCTCCGTTTAGGCTCAACTCCTAACAAAGCCAAGGGGGGTAGACCCTATTTAATTACTAACGCTAATTACTTAGTGTGATGGTGTTATATTGATTAAGTTGTTTAGGAGTTTTGAATTTAACCAGTGGAAACAAAAGATAACAAGCTGCAATATTTTAAGCAGATAATCACAGTAATGACACTCAATATATATATAAATGAAAGAAACAAATCACCAATGCCTTAAATGGATTCAATAGAGAAAATAATGTGCTTGCATGTGCTTGAATGAATGTTTTGCAAATGTCTCTTGGTAGATTTTAAATTAGTGTGGAATGTGAATGAGTTAAATTAGGCAAAAAAGGGACTCCAGATATACCCGAGGGGTACTTGGAGTATGTCCAAAAGTGAACTTTCATGGCTACTCGCAAGGTGTTTGTGGGCTGGAACGGAGTCTCGGAGACTATTGTTCATAACGCACCCGTTAGGGTGTGACAGAGATCGGCGCCTCGAGGTCACTTTCCAGTTGTTCCCACTCCTTTGGGTATTTTGCCACCGCTTATAGTTCGTTCGAGGTGTTGGATTTTCGCTTGATGGTTTGTCAATTTGGGAGGTGAGGACTAATTAATCTAGTCACTCAAGTGCTTTTGATGCAGCTTGACTGATCGGACGAACCGCAGCCAAGTGCAGAGCATATGCACCGGAGTCTTGTAAATTTTAGTAAATTTTAGACAAGGTGTTCTTATTAAAAAAAAAAACCCCCCAGGAACCTCTTTCAGTCCAAGTGGACTCAATCGGGGAATCAAGGAGGGGTTGATTTTATTATGGTTACTGAAACAAATGATGATAGCAGATGAAGCATAAATAGATAAGCAAACCACAATTTTCTAATTAGACTACCACGAACCTTTCTTCACCTTTCGGCTCAAAAGAAGGCTCGTGGGGTAAGTATTAAAGTTACTTTGAAACCACCAGATATGGAATATGGAAATGATTTTAAATCAAAGTATACTACCCTGCATATTAGAACTATGCTAGATTGAAAAAAGATGAATGAAAAGTAAAAAATGACACGGACGCAAATCCCCCCAGGAGGGATGGTGAATAGGCTCGAAAGAGCCTATTCGAAAAGATCTTTTGTTTTTATTAGCAGCGATTTACAATATCAACAAATTGAAATTGATGCACTTTGGTCCTTGTTATCTGGGATCCAAAGGCTTACAACAAGCTTGTAACAAGCTAAACTCAAATCACAGCGGTGGGGGGAGCCTCCGGGAAGCTCTGGTTCGTCCAAGAGTCAGGAAATGGGCAGAGTCTCCTCATTTTTGTTAAACCTGCTAAAAAACAACGAGCAATTAAAATCAAATGTGCCCAAACACACTTTAAAAGTGTTTTGGGTCACCACGCTAGTTACCAAAAAAAAAACTAAGTAAAAATTGTTAAACGGGGGTAATCTAGTTTTGCAAAAAGGAACCAAGGAAAGCAAGCTTTCCTTGGGATCTTGGCTTGCTGTTTGGGCAGCCAATGAGATATGCACTTTTCTTGCAGAATACGAAACTTTAAAGAACAGCAAGGGAAACTACCTTATTAGCAAGCTACAAATTTCCTTTATAATGCTTGCAAAAAAAAGAGTAATTTCAGCTAGATCTCTTCAAATATAACTTTATATGCAAAAAGGAACTGAGATCTAAACTTAAGAAAGGATCTTACTAACTAGATCTAGATGTGATTTTCTTAATGAGATAGATCTAAGCAATAAGATTCTTTAATAGTAGCCAATTTGAATATAATTTAAGATTTTGAAGGAGGAAAAGGAGAAGAGAAGTGCTTGTTGCTGAAACAGATCTGCAAAAGAAACTTGTTAGTGAAGCACCGAGGGGCACAATCTTCGCAATCTCTGTTGGAAAACTAGTGGAATCAAACCTGAACCACAACTCTTCCAATCACAGCAAACCTGTAAGCTAAACAACAAATACTGCAAACAAAACCATTAAATCTGAAGATACATATGAGAAGTAGATGATACAGCATGCAAATAATCTTATTTAGCATGCAGATATTAGCTCATTCAAACATATGTAGCAAAATAGGAGTAAGTGAGCTTACTTACAATGATCTATTCCTATGATTCCAATAATCATTCAGGCAGACAACAATTTAATGCAAAAATTGAAAAAAATAGCAGTTCACCTCAAAAGCAGCATGATAATGATGATCCACACATGAAAGGTACTCCACAATTTAGCCTCCAAAGCTACTCTTTATTTCAACAAATGATGATCAATACAATATTACAATAGCAAGCCCTTCAATCTAGCTCTAACTAGCTTGGAAGAGGCAGCCTGAGCTTTATTTATACAAAAAACAGGAGATCCAGCCCAGGGGGGCGCAAATCCCAAGGATACAAACCATTGTAGCTGAAGGAGAGTCCATTAATGCCTGATCTGTGTCTAACTGAGCCTGATCTGAGTCTCACTGAGTGCAACTGTCAATCGGAGAGCTGATCTGACTAACACCTCAACCTGTTGACTGAAGCATCCACCAAAACTCATCCAGATGAGCCCACATGTGTGGAGAAGAGAGAGAGGGCGCAATTCCCCATAAAGGATGCTGCAGATCAACTCTGGATCTGTCCAGATCACCTCCTTCAGTCAAGGATTTGTCAGATCCAGTCAATCTGGTTTAGATCTGACTGATTTCAATCAAATCGGCTGAGAATCCACTGATTTAGGATTTTGGATTTGCTCCATTATTCATCAATTTATTAATTAAAATAATCAATAAATGATTTTTTGGAGCTTTCTGACTTGAGTGATGGAAAATCACTCAAAACTAGGAAATAGTGGGTCTATAGGTTTACTGGGTGCTCTTAGTTTGAAAATGAGCACCTACATGACTGAATCTGACTTCCGAGCCCACTTTTATTACAAAACTAATTTTTCCAATTAAACTATTAAAAAATAGCCTAAGTTTTGGAAAAATTAAATTTTAATAAAAAATACTGAAAAAATTTAAAAAATTGAAAAATTGAAAAAACATAGGGGGACTCAGACATGTTCATATGACTTGACCATGATGTCTAGCATGTTTATACATTGACACATAGACTCTAATAACCTCAATAGGCCTAAATGCCAAGCTGACCACCCCAACTTTGGAGGTATGGAGTGAAAAACTCAGAAATTATCAGTCGTTTATTCAACAACCAATAATAACCAAGGGAAAAAACACCCTGGGCTGATTGGATTGACAAATAAAGTCTAAGAGACAGAGTCTTTTACAGACACTATCATGCTAGAACATTTATTACAATTCCCCCATGGGGTATGAACATGTGATATAGTACAACAAAGCTTCCCAGAAGCAAGACTGAAGGTCTTCTGAAGTCCGAACAAGTTATCCTTGTCCGGTTCACCAGGCTCACTTGATAAAAAACCACTAAGTACAACTTAGGTGGTAACATTCTGGCTCCAACTGTGGGACGTGTGCTCGATCTAGTCTTTAAGGCAAGGAGAGGATACGAGAACACCAGAATCTCTGGTTTAATACCCTGTAAAAACATCTCAACTTGACAAGAAAAACCTCAGTAGCACAAGTTTTATAAAAAACCAAATGAACCATTAAGATGATTTAA
>LPNX010540086.1:240718-257024 GCA_001517045.1 Pseudotsuga menziesii | reverse complement strand
CTTATAGTTCGTTCGAGGTGTTGGATTTTCGCTTGATGGTTTGTCAATTTGGGAGGTGAGGACTAATTAATCTAGTCACTCAAGTGCTTTTGATGCAGCTTGACTGATTAGACGAACCGCAGCCAAGTGCAGAGCATACACACCGGAGTCTTGTCAATTTTAGTAAATTTTAGACAAGGTGTTCTTATTAAAAAGAAAACCCCCCAGGAACCTCTTTCGGTCCAAGTGGACCTCAATCAGGGAATCAAGGAGGGGTTGATTTTATTATGGTTACTGAAACAAATGATGATAGCAGATGAAGCATAAACAGATAAGCAAACCACAATTTTCTAATTAGACTACCACGAACCTTTCTTCACCTTTCGGCTCAAAAGGAGGCTCGTGGGGTAAGTATTAAAGTTACTTTGAAACCACCAAATATGGAATATGGAAATGATTTTAAATCAAAGTATACTACCCTGCATATTAGAACTATGCTAGATTGAAAAAAGATGAACGAAAAGTAAAAAATGACACGGACGCAAATCCCCCCGGGGGGATGGTGAATAGGCTCGAAAGAGCCTATTCGAAAAGATCTTTTGTTTTTATTAGCCACGATTTACAATATCAACAAATTGAAATTGATGCACTTTGGTCCTTGTTATCTGGGATCCAAAGGCTTACAACAAGCTTGTAACAAGCTAAACTCAAATCACAGCGGTGGGGGGAGCCTCCAGGAAGCTCTAGTTCGTCCAAGAGTCAGGAAATGGGCAGAGTCTCCTTCTCTGTTTTGTTAAACCTGCTAAAAAACAACGAGCAATTAAAATCAAATGTGCCCAAACACACTTTAAAAGTGTTTTGGGTCACCACGCTAGTTACCATAAAAAAACGAAGTAAAAATTGTTAAACGGGGGTAATCTAGTTTTGCAAAAAGGAACCAAGGAAAGCAAGCTTTCCTTGGGATCTTGGCTTGCTGTTTGGGCAGCCAATGAGATATGCACTTTTCTTGCAGAATACAAAACTTTAAAGAACAGCAAGGGAAACTACCTTATTAGCAAGCTACAAATTTCCTTTATAATGCTTGCAAAAAAGAGGGTAATTTCAGCTAGATCTCTTCAAATATAACTTTATATGCAAAAAGGAACTGAGATCTAAACTTAAGAAATGATCTTACTAACTAGATCTAGATGTGATTTTCTTAATGAGACAGATCTAAGCAATAAGATTCTTTAATAGTAACCAATTTGAAGAGAATTTAAGATTTTGAAGGAGGAAAAGGAGAAGAGAAGTGCTTGTTGCTGAAGCAGATCTGCAAAAGAAACTTGTTAGTGAAGCACCGAGGGGCACAATCTTCGCAATCTCTGTTGGAAAACCAGTGGAATCAAACCTGAACCACAACTCTTCCAATCACAGCAAACCTGTAAGCTAAACAACAAATACTGCAAACAAAACCATTAAATCTAAAGATACATATGAGAAGTAGATGATACAGCATGCAAATAATCTTATTTAGCATGCAGATATTAGCTCATTCAAACATATGTAGCAAAATAGGAGTAAGTGAGCTTACTTACAATGATCTATTTCTATGATTCCAATAATCATTCAGGCAGACAACAGTTTAATGCAAAAATTGAAAAAAATAGCAGTTCATCTCAAAAGCAGCATGATAATGATGATCCACACATGAAAGATACTCCACAATTTAGCCTCCAAAGCTTCTCTTTATTTCAACAAATGATGATCAATACAATATTACAATAGCAAGCCCTTCAATCCAACTCTAACTAGCTTGGAAGAGGCAGCCTAAGCTTTATTTATACAAAAAACAGGAGATCCAGCCCAGGGGGGCGCAAATCCCAAGGAGACAAACCACTGTAGCTGAAGGAGAGTCCATTAATGCCTGATCTGTGTCTAACTGAGCCTGATCTGAGTCTCACTGAGTGCAATTGTCAATCGGAGAGTTGATCTGACTGACACCTCAACCTGTTGACTGAAGCATCCACCAAAACTCATCCAGATGAGCCCACATGTGTGGAGGAGAGAGAGAGGGCACAATTCCCCATAAAGGATGCTGCAGATCAACTCTGGATCTGTCCAGATCACCTCCTTTAGTCAAGGATTTGTCAGATCCAGTCAATTTGGTTCAGATCTGACTGATTTCAATCAAATCGGCTGAGAATCCACTGATCTAGGATTTTGGATTTGCTCCATTATTCATCAATTTATTAATTAAAATAATCAATAAATGATTTTTTGGGGCTTTCTGACTTGAGTGATGGAAAATCACTCAATACTAGGAAATAGTGGGTCTATAGGTTTACTGGGTGCTCTTAGCTTGAAAATGAGCACCTACATGACTGAATCTGACTTTCGAGCCCACTTTTATTACAAAACCAATTTTTCCAATTAAGCTATTAAAAAATAGCCTAAGTTTTGGAAAAATTAAATTTTAATAAAAAACAATGAAAAAATTTAAATTTAAAAAAGTTGAAAAAACCTAAGGGAACTTAGACATGTTCATATGACTCGACCATGATGCTTAGCATGTTTATACATTGACACATAGACTCTAATAACCTCAATAGGCCTAAATGCCAAGCCGACCACCCCAACTTTGGAGGTATGGAGTGAAAAACTCAGAAATTATAGTCATTTATTCAACAACCAATAATAACCAGGGGAAAAAACACCTTGGGCTGATCGGATTGACAAATAAAGTCTAAGAGACTGAGTCTTTTACGGACACTATGATGCTAGAACATTTATTACAATTCTCCCATGGGGTATGAACATGTGATATAGTACAACAAAGCTTTCCAGAAGCAAGACTGAAGGTCTTCTGAAGTCCGAATCACCAGGCTCACTTGATAAAAAACCACTAAGTACAACTTAGGTGGTAACAGGAGGTCAAAACCCTTGCATGCTCCAGCCATCCTCTTCGGCATTGGCATACCTTCCTTCCGACTTATTTCCAGCTGAAACTGGCCATCCCTTCAGCAAAAACGTCACACTTGTTTGATTCAGCCATCCGGGGGTATTGCAGCAGAAACAAGGTTATTTCTTCACCAGCTCAACTCATCTTGCATGCGTATTCTCTCTGGAGCACATTCAGCCAGCTTACCAGTGGTAAGTGTTCATTCTATCCTGCAAACCTTAACCCTAATTTCAGCTATAAAATAGGGAAATTTTGCATGGCAGTTTGCATGCCCGGCTATTTCAGTAAAATTGCATAGAAATAGAAAATATCAGTATTTGGGATATTACAGATTCGAGACACATGACAAGAAGACTCGTGTGAAAATTGAAGAAGGCCTTGTACAGATTGAAACATGCACCCAGGACATGGTACGACATGATGGATAACTTCTTGATGAGCTTAGGATTTACTAAGAGTAAAGTGGATTCCAACCTTTACTTCAATATTGAAGGAGGAAGACTGTTGATGCTCCTGCTATAGGTCGACGAACTGTTCCTAATGGGAGAGGAAAAACTCATTAAAGATGCAAAGAGGAAGATTTCCACTGAGTTCGAGATGAAAGACCTAGGGATGATGCACTACTTCTTAGGCATGGAGGTGTGGCAAAGTGCGGATGGGATTTTCCTTGGTCAAGGAAAGTATGAAGTGGAGATTCTAAAAATATTCAGAATGTTGGATTGCAAGGCGATAGCCACACCTATGGCATTGAACCTAAAGCTTATGTGTGATGCTTCATCGGAGTCAGTTGATGCCACGATGTATCGTTAGATGATTGGATCATTGATGTACCAGACGAATACACGACCTGACATATGCTTTGTTGTGAAAACCCTCAGCCAGTTCTTGACGGATCCAAGACATGTTCACCTAGTTGCTGCAAAGCATGTATTGAGGTACCTAAAGGGTAAAGTGGATTATGGGCTCAAGTATGATGCAAATCAAGAGATTAACCTGCACGGTTATGTTGATTCAGATTGGGCAGGTAGCGCCACTGATAGGAAGAGAAATTTGGGTTGTTGCTTCAGTCTGGGATTCGGTATGATCTCATGGTTTAGCAGGAAGTAGTCCTACATGGCGCTGAGTACAGTTGAGGAAGATTATGTTTCCGCTTGCTCGGCTAGTTGTGAGGCAGTATGGCTACAGAAGCTACTATGTAATTTGTTTAATCTCCAGTTAGAAGCAACTTGTATCTTCTGCAACAACCAGAGTTGCACAAAGCTATAGGAGAACTCGATTAGTTCCATGACAAGTCGAAGCACATCGAGATCAAGTTCCACTATATCATGGATATGGTGCAGAGAGGAGCAGTGAAGCTCCAATACGTGGAAATGGACGAGCAGATGGCCAATGTATTAACCAAGCCTCTAGCCAGAGTGAAGTTCGAGTAATTCAGAGAAATACTTTGTGTGATCCAGAATGAGGCCCCTCGAAAGAGGGACTAACGAGTTCTAGCATAGTCATAGTTGCAGGTTGTTTAGAAACATAAAAGATCCTAGCGTTCTCTTATGATAGATATGATGAGAGACCAAAAGACGTAGATGCATGAGATATCACATGGGAAAAGAGACAAGTTGTCCAAGAGGAAAAGATCACGGCGTAGGACATAGGATGCCCGGACGTAATCAGTCCTTTAGGTTGTCCTTGGATGTAATCAGTCCTGGCGAAGGTATCAAGCTATCCTTGGACGTAATCAATCCTGGTACAGGTTATCCGAAGATTAGAAGATCTTGGCGGAGGATGGAATGAGTCCCATGGGTTGTCTTGGAGCGTAAAAGATCCTGGCATGGTACGTAGGTTGCTCGAACGTAATAAGTCCTGGAAGGTTGTCTGAAAAGAAAAGATCCTGGACGCATGTTGTTCGGATGTGATAAGTCCTTTAGGTTGACCTAGAATGGAAAATATCTTGGCATAGTACGCAGTTTGTTCAATCATAATCAATCTTTGTATGTGTGTGTTTCCATGTTGGAGATGATGAGGTCACAAGGAACTTAGTGTGCACCTGGGCAGTTCTCACATAGAGATAGATGCAGGTTGGCTTAGTGATGTGAAAGATCCTGGCATGCTCCTATGTTAGTAGAACGCAGGTTGATTGTGGAGAGACGTAATGCACTTGGTGTGCTCCTATGTGATTCTCGCATAGTGGAAGATGGAGGTTGTCTTGGTGACGTGAAAGATCCTGGCATGCTCCTATGTTGATAGAACGCAGGTGGTCTGCATTTGGGTTGTGCTCTATGTGTTTTGTTTTGTTTTGTGCAGGACAAAGAGATGATATGGATACGATGAGATGACGGTAGGAGACACAGTTTATTGCAATGGCAATGTAAAGAATGGTCATGGGTTGTACCTGCGTGATGGCTTGCTTGTGGATACGATGAGGACCTGGATGAGGATTAGGCCTACACCCATCATGAAAAAGGGTTGGATATGTAGAAACTTTCGATGACAGATAGTAGTATTCGATGATCGAAAAGATGATGACTATGGTAGCAGCTATAATGATGACTCTGTGATGATGACTTGACCAGATATGTTGACGACTGTGGCAAGAGAGAGAATACCTTCCTAGTTAAGAGGGATTGTTGTTGTAATTGTAACTTCAGAAGACATTATGATGTATATTATCATTGTATGATGTTGTACCCCCGTTGAAGATGTGTTTTCCTCCGTTCGGGATGTCATTATTATGTATGGACCTTGAGGTACAACCTCCGTTGTAAGTCGGGGCAGTAGTTCTCAATATAATATATTGTAATGTGCTTTTGAAGTCTCTCTAGGAGAAGTCATCCCGGTCATGTTGGGAGGTCAGTCACTTGAAGGGTATAAATAGGGAGGCACCCTCCCTCTTTTACACACACACTCACTCAATTTCGCATGAGGAGAGAGAGAAAGATAACAAGGAGGGATAGATAGTTGTAGAAGACTTCTTCTTATTGGGTTTTCCCATCTTGTGATATTGTCTTAGTGACAGAACTATTATGAGGAAGTTTGTGGGGTTTTCTCCTTTATGGTTTCCACGGTGAAAATATTTGTGTCTTGTGTATCTGCTCTACCTTGTGTATCTTGTTATACTTGTTATTCTTTCAGATAAATATCCTAATCAAGTTAATTAGATTAGAAAAACTAACACTTGTTACTATTTTCTAGCATGGAAATAGTGTGTGTGATGAGTATTATCTAATACTCTTTAAATGATTAATTATTATTATTCATTTATTATGTGGCATTAAGGCCCTTATGCCACTTGGCAGTTACAAGGGTGAATAACCCCCTTGTCTATTTTTTTGAGAAAGTAAACCACTTGTTAGTTAGTGGTTTTATTCTTCCTTTTTTATTTATTCTTTTGTTTCATATGTGGCATGTTTGGAGAATGCATTTTAGGCCACTTGTACAGTGGTGCTTTTTATAACATTGTGTGGTGCTCTTTATTATTTTGTTTGAGTGCCACTTGTTGGATAGTGGTTTAAATCATATGGTTTATTCTTATTTATTTAATTATTGAAGTGATGGAAGATGCCACTTGTGACATATCTTCTATGTCCTATTAACTATTAATTATTTGAAACAAATGTGCCACTTGTCCATAGGATTAGCTTTGCATTCCTTTTTTTTCTATTTACTTTTGGCATGATTGGGAATTGGAATGGCCACTTGGAGTAAGTATAGATATGTGTAATTGTTATATTTTATTATTAATTATGTAATTCATATATCTAAGAATAGCATGCTTTGCATCAGGGAATCATTACCTATGCTTTCCCATTTTCCTTCTATAAAGAGGTGTTGGCAGCTCTTTGGAGTTTTAGTTTGGTTTTCTAAGGAAGGAGAGAGAGGATGGTTTCCCAAGGGATCCTACCACTCCATTATTGAAATCATATTATCCTCACCGCTCATTAAATTTTTATAGAGAGCATGTTTTAATCTTTCAATATTATTGTGTTAAGTCAGTAAGCTATTTTTTTTCAGTAATGAAAACAACTTTATATTAAAGAAAAGTGTTATCAGAGTTACAATAATATCAGAGATCAAAAAAGAGATCTTCATAGACTAATTATGTACTAGAAATAAACTAGCAAGGCATCCTCCCCATAATCATCGACTACAATCCAACTGACTATCGTAAGCCAAAAACATACACAAAACTACTTCAAAATACTGATTTTTCTTCAATCCTCCCAAATGCTGAAATTGAATATCAAAGAGGCTAATTAAAAAGAACCAAATGACCAGTTCTATAACATGATCCTGCCAAAAAAAAGGGAGAAACGTAATCTGCCATCCATCGTGCCCAAATCACGTTTTGACAGAGTATCAGCTTCTACTTCAGTTCTATGTAGACATGATTGAAAGATAAGAATGTGAAATCTTTCATCAAGTTTTTGATATTAACTAACCAGTGATGGAGCTCTGATGACTTCACTTGAGCTTCCCCCGTTGCCCAATTAATGATAAATTGGGAATCCCCTAAGACTTGTAAGTCTTTTATACCCCAAAATTTAGCACAAATGAGTAAGCTCCATAATTCCATCACTTCAACACGGGTATTTGTTCCAAATCAAGCCTTTAACCAGCCCTTGATAACTTTGTCTTTGTCGATCTTTATAACTAACCCAGCTCCACAAGTACCGTTCAACGCTGCCCCATCAAAGAAACCTACAGGGTGCTCCTGCAGAAGAGAAGGAAAAGTGCAAATACTTCACCTTCTACAAGTTGTCTCTTTACTCTATTCAGAAAATGTTGATAAAATCTTCGGATAAATTACCTCAGTACTCTGCAGAAAAATTGAAAAAATGGAAGCATTCCTTGCTTTCCATACCTCCCACATCACAAAAAACTGAAGATAACATAATTGTGATTTTCTTTTATACCATTTCAACAGAGTATCATTAACCGAAGCACCATCGCAGCTATGTTCAATCATAAATGAATTCATTAATAAAAACCATATATCAATGAAAAAAACGCAGTCCCCGAACAAATGTGAGACAGTTTCAGCCTTCTGGTGGCACAAAGAACATCTTCCTGGGCCAAAGATACCCCTACTTTGTAAGACATCCTGGGTCAAAATCTTGTTTTCCAAACAAATCCAGGAAAATAATTTAACTTTTAAAGGGGCAAACCCTTTCCATAACCAAAGCATTCACCAATCAGTGTCAAGTTCAACATTACTGCTAGTCATGATAACAGAACGATAGGCTAGTCTCGCAGTAACTTGTCCTTCTCTGGCATTGAACGCCCAAACTATCTTGTCAGAATTTGCACTAAGAGTGATATTCCCTTGGTAGAGATTAGAGATGAACAGGTCCCATTCCTCAGCCACATTACCCACCGGCCCCAAAACCTCAGAATCCGCCCACATATTATTTCCAGAGTCCAGAAGGATATCTTTTAACACTTGAATGTTTTTTCTGTGAAGTTCCAACACCAAATCATGGAATAACAAATATCTATCCCCCGGACCGCAGATAAGGTCAATACCCAAAAAGATTTGAAATCCCCTGCCAACGTGCCAGCTAAAATCATTAGAAATAATGGGGAGACTTTTAACCAGACTATTACAGATGGTCGAACAGGCAGACTTAACCACTTTGCGTTCTCTCAGCCAATAAATAGGATCCATACCTTTAAAATATTTTGAATTTGTGTGTTTTTCCCTAACATCTCCATAAAGATTTTGCACATAAGGAGATAATGAAAAATGCAAGATGCTTTATCCCCCAACCTCCAAGATCTCGAGGTAGAGATAAACTTTCCCAGGATGACGAATGATATTTTTCAACCTCCCATCTACCCGCCCACAGAAAATGGAAGATCTTAGCTCTCATTCTGGACAGAATCTTAGATGGAATAGAAATAAAGACATTCAATAAAGTGGAATGCCTTGAAGGACTGAAGAGATCAAATAAACTGGTATGTTATTATTGTTTAATGCTTGGCAATTGGATTGAATGCATTTGCTCATTATATTACTTATTATTGTTTAATGCTTGGCAATTGGATTGAATGCATTTGCTTTTAATGGATTGTGGCAGCCTTGCACAGATGGGCGTTGCCCATTCTTATAGATTGAATGCATTTCTATTTTTATGTATTGTGGTAACCTTGCACAACTAAGCAGTGCCCATTTTTATGGATTGAATGCATTTCTTTTTTAATGGATTGTGGGAGCCTTGAAAAGCTGAGCGTTTCCCATTCTTATGGATTGAATGTAATTCCTTTTTAATGGATTGTGGCAGCCTTGCACAGATGGGCGTTGCCCATTCTTATAGATTGAATGCATTTCTATTTTTATGTATTGTGGTAACCTTGCACAACTAAGCATTGCCCATTTTTATGGATTGAATGCATTTCTTTTTTAATGGATTGTGGGAGCCTTGAAAAGCTGAGCGTTTCCCATTCTTATGGATTGAATGTAATTCCTTTTTAATGGATTGTGGCGTTTCCAATTCCTTATGGATTGAAAGGTATTCGTTGAATATCAATTAACAAACTTAAAAATTAATGAGTATTTGGTTTAACCTTACAAGGATATGACAAAGTAGTATGTAACCAATTTATGAGTGACTATCTAAGCGAAATAGCTCGATGAGATACTGTTGGTTTGATTTAGAAGTTGTGCCCTATATTCTCAGTTATCCACGAATGTATTTGTGTATTATGAGCCCTAGATAGATCAACGTTTAAACTTGTATTTTGAGTCGCTAAATGGTTACTCACAACCACACTAAGATACTCTTTCTAAGGCCAACGTTAAATCTTGTTATAGGTTTTAATGTTGGTTGTATATTGGGTAGGGATGACACTGATTTTATATTTATTTATTTTTGCAGTTGTTGCAAATGGAGAGGGCGCTCCATGCCAGGACGCACCTCTGGCAAGTTGATTTTCACATTAAGTTTAATATATGTTTCAGCTTGCAGATTTGGAGAGGGCGCCTCCTTGGGAGAGACACACCTCTGGCAAGTTTATTTTCACATTAAATTAGTAGATGTGTGTGTTGCAGATTGGAGAGGACGTCTCCTTGGGAGGGACGCACCTTTGGCAAAGTGGATTTCATATTTTTTTTATGGTTGTGTTTGCAAAGTGGAGAGGAGGGTGCTCCTCTTGTGAGGGCGCACCCCCTCCCTCATTTAGTTGCCTCCATGATTATATATTTGTTTATTAATAAACGGTGGGGAATGAGGAGGGCGTCTCTCATGGAGAACATTGCTCCCATCCGTAGAGATTGCAATATTTTTGGGGGGACCTAATTAATTTATACTTTTATTGATAAATTGTGGGGAAGGAGGAGGGCGTCCCTCATGAAGGACGCACTGTCCTAGATCTCTGCATGTATATATTTGTTACTGTGTTTGTAAGGAAGGCAAAGGTTGTTATATATATAAGCCAATATATATAGTATATGTATATGAGTGGATCTAGATAGAGAAAGGACAAGCCTTATTCTGGTGTTGCTTTTGCATTGCTTGAATGTTAGTATTATAAAAAACCCATCTACACTTAGGATATAAGTTATTATTCATTTTTTATGCGTTTCTAGGTGTTAGATTAGGTTGTTGGCCCTGTGTTGTCTTTTTAGACTCACAACTTGTCATCATTATCCACTTGAGCACCCTCAGATAGATTCTTTCTACTTTTATGATAGTCCAGAATGGTAAGAGCGCACTTCCTGTTTTTGCACAGTGTTTCTAGTTTTCTTTGCTTTTCAGTAGATAAGGATAAAGCATGGCGCCTTTATGGACTTGGCAAGCTATCTACTTTTTGGCCAACACATCCTCCATGTTTTTCTATCCAAAATACATCATCTTACTTCTTTTCATCACTTGTAAGTTGCCATATCTGATTTAGCTATTTCGTGATGTCCTTGACTGAGTGGAAAGTTGATGTTGCCACTATTGGGTTTTTGCCTTTTTGCAAGCCTGTTTTTTTGTGAGCTTTTCGAATTCCCTTTGCATTCAATTTTATCTCATGATATGTATTATTTATTGTACTATAATTGTTCAATAATATTAGTGATGGAATTCTATCCAATTGGGTTTCTTTTTCTCATGTGTTTTGCTCAAATTGTCTTCCTTCTTTGAATTCTTGCAAAACTAATTGTGAGGTTTCTTCAGTGAACTAGATTCAGGTTGTGACAAATTCTCACAATGAATTGCATAAAGCCTATGCATTGGATTAGGTTACTATGCATTAGATTGATTTAATATGGATTGGGTGTTTTCATGCATACTATACTTCTGGATTGATAATGAAACGCCTACAAGGGCAGAGGAAGGGTCCCTCCCTATTGACCTTTATTAATTAGTAGATGGAATAAATACATATTATATGCTTGTAATTAGTAGAGGAAGGGCGCATCCTTATCCCTCCTATTTTGAATAGTATTTGAGCATAGATGTATTTTGTTACGGTTTGATATGTGTAAGAAATGAATATGGATGATATCTAGCGCAAGAGGGGACTTATCCCCCAGGAAGGAAATAGTTAAATAAATAATTGAATAAGGCACATGAAAGTGTTTATCCCTTTATGGATTCCCTTGATAGTCAATAGCTTGTTTGTTGATGTTTCCTTGAGAAGGAGGAGAGGGATCTACCCTCAATGATTCAAGTACTCATGCAATTTGTGAAGATACTATGTGAAGGGTATCATGTGGGTACATAGTCATCTATGTGCATGAAATAAGGGTTGAACCTTGATAAGGTAAATGTGATTTAATTGGTTCGATGGATTGATGTTGATGGCATGATAAGTTTGTTGGGAAGGGATGGTTCCCTTTCCTTCCTATGTGTGTCTAAGTAGGTCTTAGTTATTCTACCTATATGTGACCAAGGATAATTAAATCCTTGAGTCTCATAGCATGGGTTGGTTGTAGACACGAGGTCCAGTTAGTGAGGAGAATTATTTGGAATAATTTCATGTCCCTTGATCCTAGTGGAATTGTAGCCCAACTCAAGGGTGGCCTCACGACATAAAGAGTACATGTCAGATGAGTTCCTGCGGTTGGGGGGTCCATGGATCTTGCACTTTCAGTTTACCTTATTAAGTTAAGTGTTCTTAAGTTATGGTCTGAATGTGTTAATGAATGTAAAGGTGATTCTTTTGCTTCATGATGTAAGATGATGTATAATGATTAAGATATATATGTTAGCATGTTGTTGTAATGCTTATGGCGTATACATTGGGAATTGATTATATTGTGGTGATATGTATGGGACTCACATGTTGTTCATGCAAGATTGGGAATGTATGTGGTTAAGTAAGTTGTGCTTACGTAGTATATGCATGTACTCTATGTATGTGTTATGATTATGTAAGTAGTTCCTATGTGGCTTGATAGCCTAGTCCTGAATCTGGAATAATTCATGACGATTGTCCTTATTGTGTAATGGCATGATGGATAGATGAATAGCTTTATATGGCTCAATATGGCTTATCCCTGTGTATTATGTTTGGTGAGGCTTAGCCTCCATGATAGTAATTCTTAAGTTTCTATGATGGTTAAGTTTTAATGTAAATATTAGTATCTTGGTTGTAACTAATCATCACTGGCAGTTACTAACGCTTATGCAGAACATGTTGATGAGCTTGTGGAAAGGTTGTGATGGAATTTTAAAGACAAAAAAAATAATCTTACCATTCCAAAAGGTTAAATGGGTACATGACACTCTGTGGTGGAATTCTAGTGACAAATTGAGAGTGACGTGTGGGAAATAAACACAATTGAACAAAAGCAAAAATATGTCACCACAACATATGGAAAATGGTGCAAGAAGTGAGTGATATGTGCAAGGATAGGTTAGTGAAAATATTTCCACTTGTAGGTTCTTTTTAAATTACGATTTAAGTGAACTTGTATTTAAAAAGAAAAAGTAAAGAGTAGATTACCTAAAGAGCTAACGTCCTTCCTCTCAAATGTAATCGGGCCTTACAAAAGCACAATTATTGGTGGCAATGGGATCCCCACAACAATTTACAAGTGAAGATAACAAGAGCCATTTCTACCAGCTATGGGGCTAATGTTCCAATCTAAGAAACATGGAAACACCTCCCAATGGCAACAACTAACTTCAAAAGTCACTTGCACTCATAAGTTATCATTGATGATGCCCTAATCTTGGCCACTAAGATACCTTGTGCCAAGTGTGGATCAATGGTGCTACCTGCAAGATATATTTTTTTCTCCATACAATGAGTTGAGTGACTCGTAGGGGAGAGCAGGTGTTACGGAGATAAATTCCTATGGCTTGGGGTACCACAACAGACAACTTGACTCCAGAAATCAATCCTTTCCAATATGCAATAGAAATTAAATATCTAACACTAAATGATCAGACCTCGTACCTTATTCCGGACGGTTGAAGTAGATCCTTGTTGAGCTTTCCAACTTCAGCTTGTATTGATCAATCACTTCCTCAACAACAAGTAAAGAAGACAAGCATACTATATACATTGGTGTTAGATCTATTATAGCATATATAATCAACAATGTATAAGCATTTGAAAACATCCATGGATAAAATATTCATTCAAACATACATTATTGGATAGGAAAAGATATTTCTATTAATATAAAACTAGAGATTACAATGGATACAACTTCTGTCGGCACGTCTGCGAATCGAAGAAACTGAATTCCCCCACTTGGGCTTCCACCACCTCAATCCTCCATCTCTCGATTGCAAGATCACAAGCAAAAGGAAAGCTTCAGAAGAACACAAAAGTGCTCCAAGGGACAAAGGGATGCAGACTCAAGCACAAGTTTCGGCAACAATGGACTATAGTTTCTTTGCTCTCAATTCTCTCATATGCCTTAAATGTACCATAGAATTCCTTATATAGCTTTTCAAAGGGGTAATGAAAGGTCGAATCTGAGCGATCTCAAGGCATAGGGAAGACCAGGAGTCAAGTGAGTCGGATCCATGTCAAGGAAAACTCCAAAAGGATTTAGATTATGCACACATCTCGATGTACGTGGTTTTATGGGTCAAACCCGGGTATATACGCGATTATAGGTTTAAAAGTCGCGTGTATTAATTTTTGCATGTTTTTAGGGATGGTCAAGAAAACATCAAAGGACAAAAAATGGTCCAAGGGGTCTAAGGAGTCTGCAGAGGGACAGGGGAAGACCATACAAGTGTGATTCACTTGGAGTGGTAAAATCAGCTATAACAGATGCCCCCTAATGTGTGAGGTTAGAGGGGTCATACGATGGCCGAAATACATTATAAGTCCATCCCAAAAGTGAAGTGATGAATGATCCCAAATGGAAGACCAGCCACCCAATCAGCATAGTACAATGATACAACTCTGCACATACTGCAAATACATATAGCAGTCCCGGATACATAAGAGTGCAATGGCCATAAATAGGCATGATACAAGATATCACATAAGTGGTCATCGCCACATACAATATACATAGATCAGAATCTCCATGATGAAAATATACAAAGGACCATGATCTCCATAATGGCTGAAGACATATAATGGATCAAGATCTCCATAATGGCTGGAAATGTCTGACATATACTGGAATCAAGTCACGAGAGTTGAAATCTCGTGAACACTGGCACGATCAAGGAGGTAGCATATAAGAGATGCCATCAATCTGGAAAGTCTTCTACACAAACCGCTACGAGTACATGTCCTACTATGTGAATAGAGGTGTCGAGGTCGAACATAGTAGTTCATCGTCTGATTACCGGTCATTGATGTATACCGTTAACAGACGCGAGATCACCCACCAATAATGAAAATGGGAATCAAGGTACTAGAGTGCAAACTAACAAGTGTGAATAAATGTGTTGAGGTCGAACACTTGAGAGGATCCATCGATCAGGGGACATTGATGTATTCCCAAAGACTGTCGATGGCGAGAGAACCTACCACTGATGACTACAAGTCTCAAGGCACTCAAAAATGACTCTAGATTCCAATCCCAGAATAAATGATTTGAAGTCGATGGGATGAAATCCGCTGGAAGGAGGGCATTAAGGCATCCCCCATCATCCAACACAAGGTACTCAGCAAAGCTGTATAATGTGGAAGGACTCGATCATAAGGTGCACGAACCAGTAACTGTACCGGGAATGGCCGACATGCAAAGTCAAGATAACTGAGGAATGGCCGACTCAGGTTTCAACTTCCTTCGAACGAGAGCATAATGGCGAATGGTGACTGAATAGGGGCAGCATAGACTCGATATACAAAACTGGGACATCTTTGCGACACAGGAGGCATCGATAGAGGCTCCATGGGGACTGGAAGCTTAACCAGTCGGTGGAGATAAACTCAGATAAAACGAGTACAACTCCTAAAGTCAAACTATAAACCCAACCAACGGATGTGATATACAGTGTTCTGTTCGAAGGAAACACGACTCGAGAACTGCTAAAGATAACATCTTTCCTTGTCTGGATTTTTGGTTTTTTTTTTTTTGGACTTTTTCAAATATTTAAAAAGCTTGAAAAAGAATAAAATTGTTTTATAGTTACAGACTAGAAGGAGACGAGTGTCATAGGGGCAAACAAACTAGTTCCAAGCAGTGGAACATACCTATGCTCAATGCAAGGACACGTGTAGGATAGTGACACCCGAGGAAAAATCCCCTTCCGGTAAAACAGGGAATCAAGCTACAAAGGATATATAAAATGGCTATGCATGGCTAGACATGAGACAAGCTCGGGCTGTATGGCTGAAACACAATGTCAGGGAAGCCGGCATAAAGCTCAATAAGGCAGAAAAAAATCATGCTAATGCAATTACAACTTGACATAAGGGAGTCCCGAGGGAAATAGGCAAGCAAAAGATCAAGAGGAGTATGAGGCTCTTGCTAAATGTCATGGCAGTACTACACAACGGACTCCCACACCCTAAATGACAAAATGTCAGCATGGGCACCAAATGCAAAAAAGGCGCTAACTAGGGTACCCATGTAAGGTCAAGCTCTACCACTCATACCATGCCACTTCTAAAACAACAGGAAGGTTCTGTGACATAATAGAGTGGGTTCATACCTAAGGCTATGATGAAACAGTCATAAGGTCATGCAAAATGCAAATGATGATGAAACCTAGCCTATATGTCAGTTTAGACATGATACCTGAGATTGGCACGAACGGGTCAATCCAACGGCTGAAACAGCACTCAAAAAGGTCTCCTACATCATGAATTAAGTAAAAAATGGTCCAAAATGATTAGAAATGGTCCAAACTATAGGAAAGGGGGTAAAAAATTTCAAAAATTTGAAAAATTTCTATAAATAGTAAAAAATTCAAAACATTATAAAACATTTGAAATTTTTACCCAATTGAGCTCAGATTTTCAACAGCGAATTCCAGGAGATCA